>VYZW01000839.1:185084-209197 GCA_013401315.1 Balaeniceps rex | reverse complement strand
AGATGCTGAGAGAATTTGAAGAAATGGGAAGAAGTGGGCTATTTACTGGCCTGGAGATGCTTTTTATTTTCAACTGCTATAATTTTCATCTGTCTCAATGAATTTAGGTCAAAGAGTCTGCTAAGCAGCTTAGTCCAGGCACTATCGGGCTGTAGAAAACACTTGTTGGGTAGCATCAAGGTAAGGGTGATGGCATTTACTGTGTTTCTGCTGCCCCACACCTTGTGTGCAGTCCCTCTCTAAGGCAGGATGAAATGTGACAAAACATGGCCAAATGTGACTGGTCACAGCCCAAGCTCTGTGCTCTGGCTGCTTACGAGCCTCTGAAATTGGCCATCACTGCTTGCTTCGCTCCCAGTGAGCATGGGGAGAAAGAGTTTAATTCCCCCTGCATTAATAAGCTGTCATAGAAGGAGCTAAACAGCAGTGGAAATAACATAGAGAGGAAGATTTTGGTGATCTTATGAACGGGGAGATCACGATTAGTTTTAGAGCTTGGATATAGAGGAATTTAAAAGTTGGTGTTACGACTGGGAATTTGCACAAGAGGCTTGTCAGCAGAGACAGAGTTACTGGCTGCTGTCATGCGTGGTAGATGGTAAGGTCTCTGTCTTCCCCCTGCCTGGGAAAACCCTCAGCTAGGGGCTCTTCCTTCCCTTAGAGGGAGCTCCAGTGTCAGGTTCCTCTCACCTCCTAAGAGGACAATTCACGTGAATAAGCAGATATTAATCTAGCAGCTGCCTTTCCCCTGACCTGAGCCTCTCTGCTACCATCTTTTCTTTCCTGGAGTCCCCACCTATACCTCTGCCTTGAAATCCCCTTGTTATGAAAACTGATCCTTTCCCTGTGATTCTCTTGTCTCAAGATAAACCAAGGCTTTTAGGACTCACACATGCCTCAGGCAATGATCCGATCTTATCTCAGGTGGCTTTGAGAATCTCTCCGTGAGGACCAAGCACAGTGTATCTGGCTTGGAGCAGCATGGATTTAAACAGGAACCTTGAAGGCACAGGCCCTTATCATAAAGACCCCTTAAACAAGGACACACATGTGTGGGGACACACATGCAGTCACATACCTGTTGGTTTTTTAATCCTGACAAATATTTTAGTCTTTTTGTCTGAAAAAAAGGTGTCTTAGGCAAAAAAATACCGCCCCCCCCAAAAAAAACCCCAACAAACAAAAAAGCCCAGACATTTTTCATATAGAAAAGGTGCTGCACCAGAAACCTAATTTATGTCAGAAGACTAATCCAATGGGAATTTTTTTAGCAGCTCAGAGAAGCTTCCTGGCTTTTTACTGATCCTTTGAGTGATCTGATCCCTACCTCTAATTCTTTCCTTTATGCTATTTTTGTCTGTTATATATTGTCATTAAAGCACAATGGATATCGAGGATTAGCTTCTTGTGTCTATAGTTCAAACTTCAGGTAGAGCCTTTCTCTTCTTTCAGATGTAGTCATGAATATTCACGGCTGTGTCAAATACTGTCCAGGTGTTCGCCTATAAATATTCACAAATCATTGTTGTGTGTGAGCATAAATCTGCATTATCTAAGCATGAATGTAAAATTGTCCAGATAGATCATGCATATTCATTGTCTGAATAGACTCTGAATTGCCCATCAACTGTCTCACATTTTAGCAGCTTGATCTAATGGTTCTTTCACAATGATTCCACAGCTTTACAAGTGACTGGTCAGACCGGAGACAATAAAATTTATCATCGTGCACAGTGGTTACTCATGATGTTCTGATCAACATACGAGGCAAGCACAAAGTCATTCTGCATTTTCTTTCTCGGTGTATAAAATGAGAAGGAACATGGTCCAATCAACCTCCAGTCCAAATTCCATATTGTTTGTTTTCACCCTTGATTTTCTCTCAGGCTCAACTTGCTTCCTTTAGAAGTCAGGGCAAGATTGTCTTTCTCCCACAAACACAGATGCAGTGTATGTGGGGCTGTGTCACTTTGTATTGCTGTAAAAGACAAGCTCTGGTGCCAAGCAATGAAGAATTAACTCCAGAAAGTCTAGAAGTGTAAGGTCCTGCTTGTTTCTGTGTTTGTGCTAGAGCTGTTGTGGAAACCAGAAGAAACTGGCTTATTCCCAGACTGCTTGAAGGCTATATGGTGTCATTGGAAAATCACCAGGGGCAATGTTTTTCTGCTCCACTCAGGACCCCTGTCTCACCTGGTAGACATCTTCTATCAAATACCCACACAATGAGGCAGGATTTATAAGAAGAAGATAATATCTTGTATTAGACCATTTGACAGAACTGGAAAAATCAGTCAAACTTTTGAGCTTTTAGAGATCTACAGTGCCCCAAAAGTAGTTGTGGTTTTTTTTTTTTTTCCAGAAAAGAAGGTGAGGATGTCTGGATCACATGTAAGTATCTACCACGTTTAACCTGTAGATGTCTAACTTTAAAGAAAGTACTCCTACTCTCTGTGCCTCTGTTGCCTTTTGGTGAAGTGGGTAGCATTCATAGCTCTTTCCTATGAGCTGAGGAGGAATACACTATAGCATAAGGTGCTTAGAGATGGAAATAGCAAGCATGAGAAGAAGAGGCTTATGGATACTATAGATAAATCAATAGAACAACCAAAATTGCCGGGAACTCTGGATCAGGGCTTGGCCTGATAAAACTAGTGTGAACTTGACTCACTGACCCAAAATCCTGGTCAGGCTTGGATCTACATGCATCCTCTGCATGGGCCTCTCTCCCAAAGTGGTGTTAGGTGAAAAATGGTATGAAAGCCCAGTGCAATGAAAGTAGTGCTCCATGCACAGTATTGGAGCAAAATATTCCTCTCAGCTTTGTGTGCCTTGCAGGGCTGCTGTACTGTTTTTTGTCTCTGTCTTTGAGAATCCAGGAAGGTGACAGGCACAGGACCAGGGGAGGTGAGATGATACATTTCCGCACTTGGGTTCTCAGTGCCCAGCAGTGGATACTAGTGACTTCACTGAAGAAATAATATGGGAAGTCCCTGCTCCATTGTAGTTTAATTGAAACTCAGAACGTTCTGGTTCTCTCTGTCTCAGATATACCCAGCCTAGCCAACCCTTACATTTCCTTCTTCACTTCTGCTTTATTTCCTCTGTGAAATGCTCTCTGGGTAGTGTAGGGCAAGAATCACCAGCCAACACAGTGGTCAGGCTGGGTACACTCTGTCCGAATTCTTCCAGCACCCGTTTACGGTGTGAGTGAAAGGACAATTGTGCCATACCAATCAGGATACTGTAAAAGCTAGCAATTGCTACCTAAAAATTCAAAGATGTCAGGAAATAAACTGCCAGCGTTTGCTTTGATGGTACAATCATTCTAACATGCTTTTTCCTTGGTGGAGGGTTTCTTGTAGAGGAACTGGGTGCAGTGAAAATTCTCTGAGATTGATCAGTAACTACAATGTTAACGTCAGTAATAATAACAACACGGTAGGGTTCAGAGAAGCATTGTCCCACTGCTGGAGGAGATATGATTTACATGGGAAATGAGACTCCTTGACCTAGAGATCACTTTAACTTAATTGCTAATGCCATTCGTTCTGTTTGTCATTGCAGAAAGGCAGGGTGCTGTATTTTTCTAGTTCACCTTCTTGTTTTTAAGGAAGTGTAACTGGGCTCTGACAGAAAGCAGGGTGCAAAGCAGTTAAAATCCCTAGACCTTTGGTCAGATGCTTGTTTTCAAGATCTGTCTTTTGCAGCAGCCCAAATGACCTGTTCAGTTCTTTCCAGTTTTCACTTACAATGATGCCTGTGCTTTGTGCTAGTGATTTGACGAAGACAAAAAATCATGAAAGCTCAGGCAGGCAAGAGACATGGGCCCCATCAAATAGAGGGAAGATATTGCTTGACAGTAAACACCTCCACATTTTGCAGAACCTTTGGCTGACAAGAGAACAGACAGTGGCCTAAAATCCCTTTAGGGGAAGATGAGGGTCAGGGAGAAAAAGGAATAAGGGTCCTAAGAGCTTCCCAGAGCCAAACCAGAGATGAACAGTTTACCAACTCATGCCTGCAGGATGGTGACATGCTCACTCACTTTTTTAAAGAGGGAACTTTAAAAAAATAGAATAAAGATTAAAAAAAGGCCATGCCTCTTCTTCAGGAAAAAGCTAACAAACTAAACCCCACAGGAACGAGGGTGACTCTGACAGGATCCTGCCCCTGCCCCTGGGGGGTATGAACTGTGCAGGCTTGGGTGTACAGCAGCAGGATGGAAAAGAATGCATTTGTGTTAGGAATCGCAATCTGTTCTCAAGAGCCATGCAAGACTTGTCTTGGATGTGAAGGAGGTCATAATTACACCTCTCCGAGACTCACAGGATCTGAACAATGTAGATGCCAAGAAAAATATCATTACTTTTAATAATGTTTCACATCCTAAAGCTGCTACCTCACAGGTCACTTCAACCATCTCATGGTACTCATAGCTGCACTATAGCATATGCTAACTCAGGCTGGCAGTTGAGAAATTATTCATGTCCCCAAAAAAGGAGTGGGGCTTGCTGGCAGCTGGGTTGGAAGCTACTGGGGATAGCAGGACTGGCTACAAAACCCACTCTGGGGTGTAAACTGAACACCAAAAACATGGCAGCATCACAACTTTGCAAAGCCAAGGCTCTTTAAAAGAACAATTTTATTTCCTGAATGCCAACACAGAAGCAACTGTTCAGCATAGCCTGAAAAAGAGGAGTGTCTGTATGACTGAGCCAGAGCACATAATGGTTGAGCTGTACCTTTTCTACCTTACTGCACAAAAACTGCACAGAAAATTTTGTTCTTCTCAGCTGTGCTTAAATCAGGGACTCCCAAGGTGTCCTTCTGGAGAGCTATGTCTAAACCCACAGGTCGCTTGCGAATTATCAGAGGCTCACTAGTCCTATTGCCACAGTCTTGTAGTGATGACAGCAATTGCTATCAAGAGGGAAAGGGGGATGCTGCTTCTGAACATACTTGTAAAAGCCTGCTGTGAGCAGATGCTGTTGGTTTTGGAGAATGCACGCACATCTCCTTTGGCCCCTGTTTCATTTGCTACATTCTGTTCTTTTCTTTTTCCAATGGTACCTCCTTGCAGGAGTGAGGTGGCTGGTAGTGTCATGGGCCTAACATGAGTCTCTGCCCCTGGGAGGAAATCCAGTCTTTGAGCCTGTTGGTTGCTCCAGAGTCAGAGCATGCCACATGACATCCATGTTTCCAGAGCATTACACTGAATATGGCTTTTGACCCTCTTTTCATGAATAAATATTTTCCTCTCCATGTGTCCAAGTCTATGAAGCTGTGAAAATGGATGTGGATGGCCTTACTGCACAACAGGCTGTGATGGAAATGATCCATTTAACCATTAATCTGGAAAGCATAAGAAACCTCAAAGACTGTTGAACTACATGTGTAGTGATGGAGATTACCCAGCTCTTTCCCTAGGAACAAACATTTACAAATTCAGGAGGTGCCGTGTACCACTAGAAAACTTTTCCACTGAAGGAGTTGATGAGAAGTTGAACACAGACTTAACTGTGAGCAGGATGTGGGCTCCTGTTGGCTGAGGATGCTCAAGATGGTACTTTTACAAAGATAAACTGTCATGAGAAGACTAAATAGTTTGTATTCTCTGATGTTCTCGGATAAAAACAGCAGCTTGAGTTTTTTCAGGCTTCTGTGTGCAGGGGGCAGACCTTGTGTTCTCACCTTGCAAATAGCAGGATTGTAATTTGAACATTGTTTCTGTGTTCAAACCGATGGAGAGCCGAGGATGAAGCGTGACATTGACAATGTCCTTTTAACATGTTGATTGGCAGGTCTCTACCTCCTGCCACTCACAATACCCAGAGAGGAAGCTATCTCATTAATAACAAAGAAATAAAAATATGAAGGCCATCGCCTTGTGTTGTCTGAGCACAAGTTATAAGACTTTTCTGGCACCTGCAAGGTGGAATAAACACCTGCATTTCAATGACTGGGAAGAGAAGTCCGTGTATACACTCATCGAGGTTCAGAATTCAAATGGTCTGTGTAGGTGGTTCCTATTAAAAAACTAACAAGTCAGCCTAGGACAGACAAAGCAAATACAGCCATGCATTTGTGCTCTCCCCTAGGAAGAGAGTGATCAATGACCTATGTGTTACGGGCTACCAGGCTCTATGGGCTACCGAAGCACAGGGAGCATCAGGCAGAGCATCCTGTAATTGGTAGGTAATAAAGGTTGGGTTTACATTGCTGTAAAGTGCATGTATATGGCTTGAACTGGACAGCGTGGGCACGTAAAAGGAGCAGAGCCCAGCCTGATGTTGCCCCTTCCCCCGTGACTTGCTCAGAGGAGGAGATGCATCTCAGCTCTCCCCAAGGAGCGTGAGCACTAGAGTATTACACCGTGGTGTGGGGCACGTTGCTGGGAACTGTCTGAAAACAGCGGGGCCAGGGCGTGCTGGGGATGTGCAAGGAAGAGGAGAGAAACCACTGCAGGAACCAAATTCAGATGCACCAGCAGGATTGCGCTTCCTGCCTGCCTGCCAAGGGTGGTGGCAAATCCAAGTGCACTTTGACAACTTCTGAAGCAGCACGAAGCACATAACAATGGAGAGAGAAATGAAAGCTCCTCGAAGTAAAACTGAGGAGCACGGAAATTGAAACTGAAGGACGAAGCGAGGAAGAATTGCTGAATAACCCTTTGGAGCTGGTACATTCAGATGCACGTTGCAATTCTGGGTGGCGAGCTACAGGCATGGATACAGTAGTGGTCCATGCAATGCTTTAAGTTGCCTGTTTTTATTACGGTGCCCCAAATAATATCCTCCTTGCTCAAGTTTGCAGTGGCACTTCTCTATTCTTCAAACCAAAGCAGATTCAGCTTTTTGGTTGGTTTTGGGGTTTTTTTTGAATCACCAAGTTGCATTTTTCCTTTAGGGAAAAATAAAATAAAAAACCTTACCTATTGTACAATTAGAAGTCAGGTCAATCTTCCTTGGACTGCTGTTTCCCCCCTCTGTAAATATATATATAAAAGAATTATTAAGCAAGAAGCTAGAAGGCAGAGGGCTTTTGTTGCTGCTTTTTCCTAGTGCTGCTTTGCTCAATGGACCTTAGCAAAATTTTTCAGTCACCATTCCTTCCCTCAGTATTACCCTTCATCTCTAAGAAACCCAATGCTTAAGACAATCTCAGAAAGGTTTCCAGAATGGAAGACAGCAGCATGAAAATCTTGGAAAAATAGCCCCTTTCTCCAGAGTATGAACAATAGCTGTTTAAACTACCTCCTCCCAGCCTTACTGATGGGCCCTTTCCCTGATGCAGACAAATCACCTATTAGAAAAAAATCGTCTGTCATGCCCATTCACTTCTTGTTCTGCACACAGTTTCTGAACTGCTTTCAACATCTTTTTAGTGGTTTTGTCCACACCATGTCCACACTGGAAGGGTCAAAGTTGTCATTATCCATTTCAGGCTGATATTGTTAAATGGAGGGCCTCAGTGCAAAGCTAGATTAGAGCCTCTATAGAGTTTTTGGGTAGCACTGGTGTCCAGCTGGTGATCACTGGAGCTGGACACCTCCGCTGTGTTTCCAGCCCCTTCACAAGCCTGTATTTGTGCTCCTGTGCTCCCAGTTGGTTTAGGTGGTGTTGTCCTCTGGGAGGGAATTAATTCTTTCTTGGAGTGTGGTAGGATGCTCAGAGCTTGGGGCTTTTGGCATGGCTTTGATGTCCATCACTAGCTGCATTGTGTCCCACAAGCTGGTGGTCTATCACATGGGCACACACTTGTTTCAAGCCAGATCAGCTCCTTTCCTTGTGCTGTTCCAAGCCTTTTTAAGCTTTTTTTTTTTGGTTGTAGAGCGTAGTGTGAGCCATGATGAGTTCTCAAGGTCTTCTGCTTTCATACTGCTTTATATTCCATAATAAAGTTCCTGTTCTCTCCACAGTCCCTGCTTCTCTTGCTGAACCACAAGAGGAAGCTGCAGGCAGTGCCACGGAGTAGGGGTAAATAATAACTTGTAAATTAATCCCAAAGCAAGATGACTTCAGTTACAACTATCTTTTCCACTCTCTTTTCTTGCTTTTATGCAAAATGAGAGAGATCCACACCCCACTGGAAATGCAGGCTGCTTTTTGAAAGGCACTAATACCATTTTATGGTAGCATCCTTATCTTGACAGCTTAAAGGAAAGACCTGAAAAGGTAGCTGTTGTATTACCTATTATGCTTTGCACAGCAGCATGGGTTCTTGCTCGTTTTCCCCTGGGTTTGCTTGTGAAAGAATTTATCTCCTCTCAAATAAATGCCAAAGATTAAGCCAAACAAACGCCACTTTCTAACCCTGCTCTCTGGCTCTCTGGAAGCCCCATGGTCCCAGTGGGTGGGTCTATCCCAGATCTTAAGGCCATTTGAGTCTTGTACGGACTATATGACCCCCTGGGCTTGAATACGTCTCGGTGCTTAATATGAAACCTGCTGTCTGCAGGTCAGCTCTGCGGCAGGAGGGCAGGCAGGATACACAGCTGTACTAATGAACAGCTCGCCACTAATGACTGTTCTTACTGAGTGGAGAGAATGGCTCTTTCTTGGAGGTGAAAACAGTTATTTGGGTGAGAGCAGCAAGAATGACAGCCCCCCCGGGGATGTATCCTACTGTATAGCTGAACTAGATACAGCGTCAAACCTTTTTTAGCAGTTTGCTTTTACAAAGACAAGGGAGCTGCAGCTGTACCAACATCTAAAGAACATCAGTCCATGCAGCGGCTTTTTACATAGTCTGCTTTTGATACTCCCCTGTCACAGTACAATAGAGGCACTTGCTGGAGAAAACTGAGAAAAGTAATAAGGTCACATGCCCACCTGGTGTAAACTGGGGAGCGCCTTTGGTCTAAAAAGCTTCATGTCAACTTAGAGCAGCCAGATATCTGGCCCCAAAGCTGCCACTGCTGTGTCAGTTCTCCAGGCACTATGGCTAAGCCTGCAAGAGGGCAAGCACCTCTTGAACTTTCAGATCACAGTTACTGGGCATTGGAGGGATCTCAGACAATTGCAATAAAAGTCTTCATAAGATGAAACACAAAATTAATGAGCCCCTTTTGAAAACTTTGGCTTGGAAAATGTGCATACGTGGCTGGGTGGCTTGAGGTGTCTCTTACTTCTCCACTTACAAAGACAGATGTTTCTGGAGGGAGGGCTGTGTTTTCTGGTGGTGATGGGAGCGGAGAAAAGCCTGGAGTATTTCCAAGATCACCTCTGTGCTCCCACAAGGCCAGCTTGGTGGAGAGACTTCAGCAAATGGAGAATTATGCAGTGTACTGGGAAAGGCGTGGGCGTTCTCTGAAGTCTAATTCAGCTGGTGCGAGCTACCCTCTGGGCTTCCCCGCTTTCACCTTCACCTGCAGAGACAGCCCACGCCCTCTATTTTATCTCCCTAAGACAAGTGGCTCTCAGCATCGCATCCCCTTTCCTGTGCCATTTTTACAGCAGAGCTGGCTGAGCTGCAATAGCTGGGGGAACAGGCCGTTTTCTCCATCCCATTCCTATCTTTAGTGCCCAAAAGATGTCATGGTGATGTTAGTCTGCTCACCTGCCCCACGTGCTTTAGGAAAGTGACTTTTGATATACTGAGTAATAAAGACCCAGCTGCTTTTTCTTCTACATTCATAAGCAGTAATTCTTATCTTCTCACTTCCTGGGGTCCCATGGAGAGCACTACAGCCACAGCATCACACTCTCCCATAAATCCACCTTCCCCCTTGTGACTGCAGCTGTTCCTGTGCTAATTACCCTGCCTAGCTCCGTTGGTTGAGTGCTTCTGTTATTAAACAAACACTGCTGTTTTATCAGCCTCTGGTGAATTTCTGGAAGCGTTACCTGAACACTTGGAGCATCCTGTTGCCTCTACCTCTTGTGGGATAGGTGTGGGAGTATGATTTGGTGTGTGTATGTTTTTATAATAGCACATTCACATTTTTACAATCACTTCTGTAAATGAACGTTTTCCTTTTCTTACTTTTTTTTTTTTCTTTTTCATTTCCGTTGGACATCTGTTCTTTGTTGCTGTTCAAACTTTCTTATTTCCTAAGGGTTTGTATTTTCTGTGTTAATGTTGCTCAGCAGGAGAGCGTATTAGGGACTCTTTCCACGCATGTAGGAGGGCTAAAAAGCAAAATATATATTCTGTGTTTCTATAGGATAAAGAATGTCTCTGGAAAATGATGGGCTTCTATCATCATGTAAGTGAAGATGTATGCAGAAAAAGACTTGCAACCCAACTCCTAATGGCTTCTACACCCAGTTTGTGCAGACTCAACTCAAAAGGGCCTTGTTACCTCCTTTTCTCTTGTGAGTGTGAAATGTTCTTGGCTTGACCTGGCAGTGTTTGACTTTGGCTTTGCTAGCTAATTTTCTAAACACAGGGAACCGGGCTCAACCTCTGCAAATTGAACCAATATCTGATAATTTAACCCAGACTGTCTTACACATCGTTGCCAGCGATGATCAGCCTGCTTCTGGAATTTAGTGGATTGCTACAGAGTTATTGTGTGGTACAGCTGGTTGAGTAATGAGAAAACTTGTATGACTCTGTCCTCCTGAATGAGATTCATGGCTATTTGCAGAGGCACTGCAATTCATTATTCACCAATATCCCACTGGCTGCTGGGAATTTATGAAAATGTTTGCAAATTGTAAATGTTTCAAGAATACATTCTGGAAATGAGTTATTTGCTATTTGTCATTCACTGGTCTCCTGGTTGGAGGCATATCTCACATACAAGTTTCAGTCACTGAGTCCAAGAACAAAAATTATGCCGTATGACTATTCACACATCATGAGTGACTGGGAACCAAAGTGAGCCATTTGTGAACAAATTACCTTTTGGAAATTATTTATCTGTACTAACTGGAAAAGATTTGTAAACATGAGTTGAATTGTGCATGTTTGCAGCAAGTCAGTACTTTTCCCTGATGCTTTCTTCCTCCGTCCAAGAATCTCATTTTCCATTAAGATACATGATATATAAACACATAAAATTTTAGTCTCTTGCCTGTGCCATTGGGAGAAAAATCTTCAAAATATGAGCCGGATATAACAAATACAGTAATGTCTTCCTGAGCCCACAAATAACCTGGTCCCTGTGAGACACATGAACTGCCTCATTCATCTCAGCTGAACCCAGTATCTGAAACTTCATGAGCTTGAGAATGATGATGACTGAAATATTAACATTAGTATTTCAGTGTTTATTAAAGCCTGCAGAAAAGGTATGCATGGGAGATGGCCACATTTGAAAGACTAGGAAAACCTGGAGCAAGCAGCAATTTACAAGTAGGATGAGCCTGCAAGACAAGCGGAGCTCGGGCATGTTTCCTTCACTTGATTTTCCTATCTTCAGTCCCGCTTATGAATATTGAATACTTTGCCTAGTTTATGAATGATTCATCAACACAAGCACACACACAGAGCAAAACTGGGAAAGTGTTTGCTTTCATGGATTTTGTTTAACCACTGTTTTGCTTGAGACAGAACAGAACTCAAGGTGCACGGAGGGATTGCCAACAAGGTGCAGCTGCTGCAAGTCCCATGGAAAATTTAATTTTGAATATTACTTCTCCTTCCATGAGTGGCTAGTGGTGACTTTTGTGCCGTGAACAACAGATCATGCAAGGAGATAGGTCTCATGCAGCAGGACTCTGAACCTGTTATCCTCCTCAGAGAGCTTTGCGGAGTAGCACTACGAGGGGTGTCAGTTTGCTCATGCATTTATGTTGCAACGCAGTTGTACCACATCTCTGTCTTAATAATCTCACTCATTGTTTTCAGAAAAATGTAGAGGTGCCACAGGAGCTGTTGAGTGCAAGAAGAGCCTCCCATGAACTCTGGGCAGGGATAAAACAAGCCCTTTAGTGCTGGTGTATTCTTTCAGTCAGGTCTTGCAGAAACTACATCAGGCCTGCAAGATGGAAAGTCTCTCCATCTCTCCGTGTAGTCCAATTCTAGCCCACAGCAATGCTCCAGCAAGACTGGGGATGAGGTGGGGATAAATGGGGGTCAGGACATGTCCTATATTCACAGCTGAGCAGAGGCGTAACTGGAAATAAGGCAAACATCTCATGCATCTTCTCTTCTAACATAAGAGAAGGAGTCCAGTGCTGGGGATGTATCTATCTGCCACAAGGGCTCATGCAAAATGGAGTGCTCCCCTTGCACACGAGTGGTGTGTAAGAACATGGCACGGGAGAGTGGCCATGGTGGTGAGGCAGAGGGCAAGACACAGGCCCAGCTGCTGGGGAAAGTGAGGCAGGAGCCCACTGTTAAAGGGCTACAGTTTGTGCATGGCACTTTGCAGCTGCAGTAATGGGGCTGGTGCTGGGAGGTGGCAGAGCTGTTTCTGAATATCACTGCTGGTGGACAGGAGCTATGAATCTGCTCCTGTCTCTGCTAGCTTAATGTCTCTTCCTTCCCCAACCCATCTGTATGATGAGGGCAGTGATACTTACCCACTTTTTTGGAAGAGAGAGGAACAAGACTACGTGAAAAGTAAGCAAAAGAGTAGTCAGTCCAAATAGCAGGGAGCACCTTATGAGGAAATCTATTAGTGTAAAAGTGAAGCAAAGAAGATACTGAAATCAGACACTTGGAGCGTATGAGGTCAGTCAGAGGAAAACTGGGAAATGCTGGAACAGAGAACATACAGAAAAGAGGAACATCTCTTCAGGAGACAAAAGGAAGAAGTGTATAAAAACTGCTCAGGCTTTTCTGTCTTTAAAGTCTTTGATTGCATAGACGGGTGACCGTTTACCCTGCTATTGCTAGCTCCGTTTCAGTGATGGCCACAACACTTCTGTGCGTAGCTGGGAAAAAAAATAATAATAGAACCATCTGGAAGTAATGAGTCAAGGATCATGTAAGATGACAGTAATTAATTCTTTGAAATAGAATTCCACAGGAGGGGGAAAGAAAACAAGCAGAAGGAGGGTTAGGAATTATGCCAGCTGGGAAGCCCAGGGGGTGATTCTGGGAGCGTACAAACTTCAAATCCTTTGGAAATCCATGCACACACTTAGGGGAGGACCAAAGCTAGTCTGAAAGTTCCCAGTATAATGTTTGTGTTTGTAGGTTAAGTTGCCTGTTTTGCCTGTAATGCATCACTTAAGTATAGATATCTGCCATGTTTATCATCTTCCAACAAGCGTGTTTTTTTGGTTTATAAAAGAAGGTTTTGAGGATACAGAAGCAGAGCACATTCTGGAAAATGCTACACTGACAAATAGCCTAGCTCTCTGGTCCTGATCTCCTGATTGTTCACACTGCATGTATGTTACCTTGTTTGTCCCTAAATCAGTCTATTATCCAACCTATTTAGACACCTTAAAGTTAATTTGATTTTAAAAATTATAACACATATTTTTAATACAATGTTTTTCGGTGACTGTCTTTTCGCGGACAGTCTAGAGCTGCTAGAACCTCTCTGAAGGCTGGGTATAGAGGTGGTGAGCAAATCCAGTGAAGCATAGTCTCAGACTTTTCAGGATTTTGAGTTTTTGCAGGATCACCACCCACGTGTTCTGCTGATCTTTAAGTTAAGAGCCTTCTTCTATGGCCTGAGAAGGGACAAAGGGTTCAGGGATTTCCATCCCTTTTAGTGATGGCTTAATTTGCTATACCTGAATGGGACTGATCCTGGAGGCTCAGGGTTTACCATCTGTGGTCATGGTCTGTGTTGCAGGTGCAACAATCTGAGTCCGTCTTTGTTTATGGTTTTGGGGTCCTTATTGCTCTGACATCATGTTTCACTTCTCCATGGAAGAGGATGACGTGCACCTGTATACACTGAGGTCCAAACTCTTTCTGAAACTGGAAGAGATCAAGGCAGTAGTTACAACAACGCTTACTCTGGATTGTCAGGAAGGCTTGGGTACAAGCCCTTATCAGCCTTAATATGCAGACCCCTGTAATTTGGACTAAAGGAGTCTCTCTGAGGGCTGGAAGCAGCAGTATCTTGTGATTTGCAATGCAGATCAGTTACCAGAGGATGAAATAATACACACTTTACAAGCTATTTATTTCTGGCCCTCTGAAATCAAGCCTCAGAGCTCACCTGTTTTTGTTTTAGAAGAGTAACAAGAGGTTGCAGCAAAGAAGATGGATGCCAGAAACAGAAGGAAAGATACCTAGGCTGTGTGTGCGCTATGTGGTACGGGAAAGCTATCCCTAAAACCCACTGATGGGCACAATTCATTTTCCCTAGAACTGCTTGATGCACACTAAGGGTGTTCACATGGGACTGGCAGGTGTATCGTGTGGATGTCTTGGGTACCAAAGGCATTTAGAGGACTATGCTCGGGCAACTACATTGCTTCTGGCACATTCAGCTGCACAGTGCTGTGCTGCACAGAGGTCTAAGCCATTTCCACACTTTGCACAGTGTCTAGCGTTGTGTTCCCCCAGCTCAGCCCCAGAGGAGCTGACAGACACTGGAGTGGCTGTGGTACTCTCAGGTCAACTGCTTCAGGTCAACCCAGCGTCAACTCCTTCTCTGGTAGCCCTTCTCCCTTCTGCTCTCTGTCTTGATCTCTGGTGTTATGCCCTGCTGGGTATTTGCTCCTTCTGCAGCTGTGGTGGCCACAGGTTAATTTTCTGAGCGCAGAAGTAAGCTGGGTTGTGCTGTGCTGCTTCCCAAGGATGGGGGCGTCCAAGATGGATGATGGTGTGTGCTGGATGGCCAAACGTCCCTAACCTCAGGGCAGGTCTGCGGTGGTTGTAAGGAGCATGTTCTAGGCTGGATGGGAACATGGGCTCCATAAGTTGTTCTCAAGGTCATGCTCACTCAACAATCAACTCCAAATGTTGGAGGCACAAAAATGACTTCTGGCCTTCTTTGTCCCCCACTATTCCCTGGCTTGCATCTCTTCAGGCAGAGCACGGCTTACGGTTTCCCTCATCCTGCCTTCTTGTTTTTATCTCCCCAACACCCGTCACCCACACTTTTTCCCTTTCTTTCCCAGGCTATTTTAACACCAAGTTTTTAATGTCAACCTAGAGACAGAAGATCTCTTATTCCTCCCCAAAAACAGTTGGAAATGTAGCCTCACCCCATACAACCTCTTCTCTCAAAATCATCAAAGCTGATAGCAGCATCATTCTCCTGCATCCTGCCTGCAGGTTTTGGTTCCCCGCAGATGGAGTTTTCATTTAATCAAGCTCAGGCTGAATGAAAGCAGCACTATTAATTAAACAATGGCCCATCTGGTGCATTGCAAATATCTACAACACTGGGAGATTAATATCAATTATATCAGAAGCTGGAGGGATGCTAAGACCTGCAGAGACACACTGTTTGGGTTGTGTTAGAAACCAGGCAGAGGAAGAGTGTGGTCCTGTGGAGAGATCTCTGGGCAGGGAGCAGGGAGCATCTGATCCTGTTGCCAGCTGTGATGCTGATATTCTTTGTGCGGCTGCACAAGCCACTCCTGGGAAGCTTTCTTCAGGTGAAAGCTGAGGAGAATTTGGTGTGTCGCTCCCAGTTGTACCTTTGATAATACATCCTGCGTTCCTGTACCCCAGAATCCCTCCACTATAAAATGCTGTAATAATATTCTCCTTTCTTCAAAACGTGCTTTAGGAGCTGCAGAGAAAAATGTCTACAAGGACTAGGGGTAAAAAGCTGCAACATCTTATTTCAAATCCCTATTTGTAGTGCCTCAGTTCAGTGTGTCGTTTCCTGGCTCCAACCCAGAAATTCTCCCCTTATCAGTTGGACAGTTCTGACTCAAAGCTGATACTTTGGAGAATGCTGATTTGGAAACCAGATTACTTTTTCTACAAATCATACCCCAGCCTACTGGCACGGCCAGAGATGTCCCAGATTTCTTCTGTGCGTCATTCTATAACTGCAGCTATCCAAAAATCCAGGAAGGCCGATTGCTGCAGAGGCATGGAGCTGATTTCTGTCACATGTGTGGCAAGTATGGCACATCTGCCACTGGAGCTGTACGGATGAAATGAAATCATTGTTGGACACGTTGAACATCCACTTTTGACTGTGGTGGCAGTGGTGGGTTTGTGTGCGATTTAATCACGGCAGAGCTTGTCGCTGGATTTGCTTATGAGAGCACAAAGATATGGAACTAGAATTAAAGAAAAAAAGGAAAGAAAATAAACCAGCTCTATCATGTTATTTTTAGAGCAGCTGGCTTTATCAAGGCAAGGAGTTGTGTGCAGTAAACACACAACGGCTGTGATGAATAGCTATTCAATCAGAGATGGAGAAGTGTCATTTCATAGTAAGAAAGGAAAACCTATGTCTGTGCTAGAAACAGTGACAGTAGGTTCGTTATCATATGTATGAGCTTTGCTATCTTCCATGTTTAGCTTTCATGGACACTTAAAGGTCACAACAGGGGCTTCTTGAGCAAAAGTCCCCTGTCTAAGACCCCAGCTGAAAACTCACGCTGGGCCTTGTTTCCCTGGAAGGCAAAACTGATTTCCAATTACAGGTCAGCAGACTTTTTTCTTGAATGGGAATTAAGTCAATCAGACTCCAATACTTTTTTTTCTCCCTTAATAGATTTCAATAATTATTTTGGCTTCTGGCTGAGTAAATCCAATGTCAGGCACATTGGCCTGCTCAGATTTAAAGCTTCTTTGGCCGGATGGAATAAACCAAGGGTGGGAGAACTGAGTTGGAACAAATAGAAACTGTCCCAGTCCTCAGACTCAATAATCAGCCTGCCTTGACAAGGTTTGAGGGCTAGAGGAACGCTTAGATGAATAAATGCTCTTTCACATTTCCCCCCTCCTGAAAGGCTCCTCAGAAGTTTCCTGTACCAGATGAAGGTGTAGGTGGGCAGATATATTGGGGCCTCTAATGGGAATGCTGCTCCCCACGCTGGAGAAACAGTTTCGTGAGCTGGTCACACAACTTTGTGCTGCTCAGTGCAAGGATGGGGTCCAGGCGCAGCCTCATATACACTTGTAAAAGGTATGAAAAGAAAGTGGCTTTGGGCTTGGTTCTGCAGTCTCCAGTTTATACTTGATCCTGCTGCATGGGGGCATAACGCTTGTTGGGATGCAACTACAGCCCAGGGGAAGGTTCCTCTGGGAAATAGGTTATCGAAAAGGATTTTGATGCAGCTGTCCATATTATCCTGCAAACAACTTGCTTAATTTCCTTTGCTTTTTGGGGATTGAGGACATAGGGACAGCTATTCTGCAACGCAGACAGACTTTCCCTTCTCCCTTTGTTGCATGCAATTCATGGGGTTTTGGAGAGAAGGATGGGTCATGTTTGCAGGCTACAGAGCTGCCAGCCCTCTTGTGACACCTGTACACAGGAGCGAGGAGTTGTCCTTGGCTTGACACAGGGACACTTGAATGTGGCTTGTTTGTTCCTGCAGAAGTCAGACTCCCTGCTCCCCAGACTGTAATGGAAAAAAATCTCCCTTTTTGGTCTATTTTTAGCCTTCTCCTCTGTAGAATTTATTTTATTTTATTTTATTTGAAGTTTAGGCCTCAGAAAGTTGGGAAAGAACAATTGAATGAGAACGGCCTAGAAAAAAGGAACAGAAGAAAACAAAAGCTCAAATGCTGTTTAGCTGTAATGCTCTCTCCTTTGGGTATAGGGTGCTCCCGAGAGTAAAAACTGAGCAGACAGTTGTAGCTGAGGAAACCTCCAGAGAACCGACATCTTCAGAAACCTTCCAGATCTAGGACCATGAGGAACAAAGAAATGAAGTTGACCTTGTAGATATATCAAACCTATGCAGGATTCTGGGAGATTTCCAGGTGAAAGCTCTCATAGATCTAATGCAAGGCAGAGAAAAGGGCTCATGTTTGCTCCAGGCTAATGGTATAGCTCTGAGTGGGTTAATTATTTTCTGCTGACCTCATCAATCTCAGGTCAAACCTGTGTTCTCAACTAATCGAGGGTAAGGCCTTCTTGGCAGAGACAAGGGATGGTAGCCACCTCTGAAATAAGACTTGGCGATGGTGCGCAGCTATGTAGATCTTATTTGCACATCTGCCACCTTGTAAAATCTACATGTTTATTTTTATTGATGCTTTTACAGTTTGACAAATACATTTTTCTATGAAGAGAAACATAATTAACTTAAGTCATTTATATTAATCAGAAGGGGGAAAAATCATGCAAAACGGCTAATTTTGCACCGAACAAGTCAGTTAACCTAATGAATATAGATGATGCTGATTTATGTGTTTACAGAAAAGTAACACTGGGCTGGGGAGGTGGAGGAAGAAAACAGGCCAGGAGAATGGACTGTTAAATGGTGTTCTATGATTTCTGTGGAGTCCTGCTCAGGAAGTGTTTCAAATGTAAATGCAACTTTTCAGTGTGCTTACTTGGACTAAATTACTCAGAGTGACAAGGCAAGACATTACTAGATTCACTGTTTCTAAATGATGGGCTGACCCTCAGTCCCACAAATGAGCCGCACGGATAAGTGTTTTCTCTTGTTTACTTGGCTGGGATTTGTAGGACAAAGCCATATTTCTGCCGGGAAGATGGTGCATTTTGCAAGAAAGCAAACTGACATCAAAATCGCTCCCTTCTCTCTAGGACTCACATCAGATCCTCGTGGGAAAAAACATAGGGTTGAAATGTCAACCTCATGGAATCAGTGACAAAATTCCTATGGGACTCAAAGGTGCCAGACTCACCTGTTACACACCGGCTAGTTGTACAAGCAGATGCTACATACACGGAGGGGAATTCTCCCTAATGCCATTTGATGCCCTAAAATGTGCATATTGAAGGCTTTGTGGTAGGTGCGTACTGAAAAGCATCTTGGTCTTTTAAAGACCCAGTAGGAACAAATGATTGACCTTCAAAGACACATCTAGCTTAGTATCTCAGACCTGGCACAGGCACTTGAAGCCTCAGGGGAAAGCTAAATAAGTCCTAATGTACCCCAGCAGTTGCACAAGGGACTCTCTCGTGTTTCATCTTTCCTAAATTATACAGGGGGAAATCCAGGCGCAAGGCTCTTCTTAACTTCACATCTCCAAGAGGAGTCATTACCTCAAATATTCAATGCCGTTTTATCAGAACCTGTCGCATCTCTGAACACGGCAGTCTCAGATTCACAGCTTTGTTTGCTCAGGTTGCCTAACATGACTGGATTTTGGAGTCATATTTTATTAAACTTTTAAACAATCAATAATTAAAAGCAATAAACTTTGTTGGAAAGCTCCTTTTATCCCAGAGGATTTCAGAGAGGTTTGCGGAGTGCATGCAGGGAGCACGGGGAGCACAGAGCCACTTCGGTGCTGGCGCAAGGCGGCAGTTTAACAGTGCGCAGCTTAAAGCGTGCTGGAAAGTAAATGAAAAATATCGCTTGCTACTTCATCTTCAGCAGAAAATGTGGGGAGATGAAATATAATGATTCTGTAATGTTTCTGCAAGCATTTGTCCAAGACTGCAAAACACTGATACTACTATAGTGAGAATGGGACTTGCGTGCTACTGAAAGTAAATTCAGCTGTAGCAAAACCAGCCCATTTGTAGCTTTTAATGCTTGTTGCCTGCCCTTACTGGTGTGGGGATACGGCAGGTACGGGTGTGTTTCCTCAGTGCCTTCAGCAGGAGGCATCCGATAGCACTGAGGTGGGCACCTCCAAACGTTTGATCTGAAAATAGAGGAAACGTTTCTATCTGTAATGGTTATTAAGCACAGGCACCAGCTACTATGGGAAAGGCTTGCGCCTCTGTCAGCAAAATGTTGCAGTCCAGACTGGACGTTTTCTAAAGATCAGGCCAAACAGAAATGAATCAGGAAAGCTCTAATGTCTCTGTGATGTGGAAGGCTGGAGTAGGTGATCAGGATGTTTTCTTTCTGGCTCTGCTGTTTGCAAAATGCTTCGCAGTTCAGGCTCACAGTCCTTTTGGATTCTAAATTGTTTTGCTCCCAAAAGGAGGGATCCATGCCAGTGGTTAATTTTCAATACCATTTGCTTTAATGTTACAGTTCAGGCTTTTCTGCAAATACATACTAAGGACTGTCCATTTTTATTTCAGTCTCAAAAGATGCTGAATAGTTTATTCAAAAAGTTTTAATGAAGAATAAAACAAAAGTACCACCCACAGGCAAAGAACAGGCCTGAAAATCTTAATTGGAAAGCTTCTCAATATTACAAACGATTGAAAGACCTGATGTCTTTAGGTAATTTCTTGCCGGGATCTGTGCCACCAGGACATCTTTCTCTGCCCAGCGTTGGTACTGACTAAGCTTGACAGAGAGTTGTAAGAGGCAAACTCCTTTGTCTGCTAAGATCTCTTATATCCCTTGTGTTAAACATAGGGGACACCTTGAAAGAATGAGCAAAACTAACATATGGTGGGGCGTAAACACTGGCAGCTTGGACTATTGAATTACCACGTGAGCCGCGCTCAGTGTAAGCCTCTTTCTGCACCTCTGCAGGGTACCTTTATTGAGGTTTTATTCTGGTGCATGCAGATCACTTCAATCTGCACCTGTGAAAACCTTCTGAAACTAGGCAAAACCTGAACTACTGCTCTGGTGCAAGTCACGCCACATCAGGCATACTGTTGTTGTTATTATTATTACTAAATCTGTTCACCATAGACAATGACCAGTGGTTTGGAGTGTGCATTTATCCATGGGAATCTCGGTACCACCAGACCCTTGGAACAGAAATGGACGAAAGCTGCTCAACAATAAATTCAGTGCCTGGTGATGTATGTACGTTTGCAGAAGTCCCAGAGAATTGCCATTCTTTGCTTCACTCTTTACCATCTTCAGACAAAGAATACAAGAGCCTGCAAAAATACTCCCTATTGAATGTTGTCAGAACAGTGATCGGTTTTTCCACAACGTTTAGCTCTGTGGTCGTCTCTTTCTGCCCTTCGGTAACCACATAAGTGGTGTTGCACCGTAGGTAAGTGGTGTTGTCTGGGAGTATGTTCTAATCACTTCAGCTCCGTGGCAGCCTCCCACGCACAGCTGGGGTGGCACAGTTTGAAGCGTGCTCTGCTTTTTTACACAGAAGTGGGGGTAAGACTGACTGGTGGGAGTTAAAAAAACCCAAATCTTGGTTTGTTTTTCAGAATAAGTTTTGATTAGATAATTACTCCTGCAGAGGCCCAGCTGCATTGCGTGAATTCAGTTTCATCTCTCTTTAAACACTGCCACCTATTTCTGTTCCTCCTTCCCCCTTAGCCTATGATCCTGGCTGTAGCTTTACCTGTTGTGCCCTTGAGTTTCTCTACAGCTGAGAAAAACTCCCCGGTACCTGCTACTCAGCATCAGGGCAGCCTCCTCCCTCTCAGCCACTTTCACCTCTCCTTCGAACCCACCTTTCCTCCTGTTCAGCTTTTGTTTCCCTGGTGAGCATCTCGTTATCCTGAGGGTCAGGGACGCTGGATAAAACCAAAGGGTTTAGGCTTTCAGTTTCCCACAGAGAAATTTTCAAGGGGCTTTTGTGGAGCCTTCTGAAGGACACAAATTGCAAAGCAAAACACTGCTTCTTCTTTTGAACACTGGAGATTAAGGTTATGGGCGCACAAACACCTTACATCTCGCCACACGTCAGCAACTTCACAGCAGCTGCTCCTGTGTATCCTCTTTTCCCTTTGTGTATGTGAAAAAGCGAGCCTTTCTTACCGTGGGGAATAAGCTGCCTCTCATTTACCATGGATTAAGAGTGCACACACGCATGGGTAATCATAACAACGTGGCTGGTGTGCTGCAGTGTGCTCTCTGCCTCATTGCGTGACACCTCGTTCATCACGAATGTGACTCTCTGTCACGCCCCTGACAATTGCATGAAGCCTTGAACCCTCCTGTTCCTTCTCCTCTGGTCTCTACATCTCACCGGCTCCTTCTGGTGTTTTCTATGCCCCACATTTCATCTTACAGCAGCCAGGGGAACCACTCACGTTATTTCTCATCTGAAGAGAAGAGCTAAGAGTGATAACCAGAGTACAGCAGAGCTTTTGATGTCCAAAGTACTTTGCCTACATTGCAGATGACAGTGTTGATAGGTGACAGCATTTATTTTCCAACCTGAAGAAAAACTGCCTACCCGTGCTGAAAGGAACATATCACCCATGGCTTGTGGGTGAAGTGCCACGCCAAGGGCCATACTGTGCCCGGGAGAAATGGTCTTATTTCTGTAGAGACGCTGCTTCACACTGTAACAAGACTAAGCAGTCAGGCATGATCCCATACAACACAAGAAACCCTCGACTGCTGGGAAAACTTAAGGGCTGCAGGCAATCTTTTTGTTGTCTGTCTTTTGCATGTGATATATAGTCTTGCCCATCACCGAACAGACTTGAGAAATAAGAATAAGATCTTTCCTAAAGATCTGTGATCATGAATGCTGTAGTGTTCTAGCTTGCTAGATGTGCTATCTTGATCAAATTTCTATTTAGAAAAAGGTGGCAGATATTAGTCAAAATGTTTGCCCTGAGGAAATGGTACCATTTACCTTGGGCTCCTATGCCTTCTAAAATACATTTGGCAAAAAGCTGCAAACAATTTCGCCATCATTATTTTAGCTGATTTTGATCTTCTTAAGACTTTACACTTACAGTCACATTTCATCAGTAGATCTCACATTATTGTGCAAATATGAGCAAATAATACTATCATTTATGTTCTGCAGATATAAACTGTGGCACAGAAGAGGAAAATGGTAAACTCAAGGTTAACTCTAGACTGGAGTTTAGGCTTTTTGTTATATATCTTTGCTCCCCTAAAAAGCACCCTTATTTTTTCTCTCTGCTTCCTCCCTGAATTTTCATGTCCTATCTTATATTCTTGTACACTCTTCTGATGCACTATTAAACAGCTAACGCATTCCTTCCCTGAGGGATATCACTCAGGTGGTCAAATTTTCCCTATGTTTTGACATCTATAGAGCATTTTGAGGCTTTTCCTGGAAAAAAAAAAATGTTCCTGAAGTTATTTCTGGAGATAGCAACATGTCAAAATGACCTTGACTTTGAAGGCACTTCTGAGCCCAAATGTTACTATCATTATAATGCAGTAGAATAAAAAAGCAGCTGAATCTTTGGTCAGGAAGTCCAAAACTTTGATATTGGGCTCCAGTGTCTGCATTTGGAGTCCCTTTCTAGACGGTTTCAATGCTAAGGAGCCTGCTGGTAGACAGTTGTTGTCCACAGAGTATGCACCAGTACCTCTTCTTTTCTGGGGGCTGTTGTTTAATACCCAGAAAAGCTAAGAAACACAATAAGTATTTCCAGATAGTTACTTTCCCATGGAAATAATTGCTGTACCTGGCACAGTGATCCTTGGCAGTGCTGGAAGGCTCTGTGTGATTTGATCAAGACAAGAGCCATCAGTGTCACTCAGAAGATCATGTGCGAGGATCTGCAACAACACCAGGGAAAAAGCTGGAGAAGTTTTGTTTGTTTGTTTTTTAATAGGAAACTGACTGCTAAAATGGTCTCTCTGTGATCAAATGGACCACACATGTTGTTTGTTGCTTTTGGTTGTAAGGGTCTCATGACTACTATGAACCAACCACAATCTCTGAGGTTATCAGAAGTGCTTATTCATTTGTTTCTCATGTGCTGTTTTAAAACTATACCTGCATCTAGCGCTTCACCTAAAAAGTGAGTTTTAACATTGCCTGCTGGGAGAATAGGAGCAACAAAATTCTTACCATCCCTGTCAGATGCCCTTGAGCAGTTGTAAACTGGAGGTGGGTTGGTGACAGGTGAGGGGCTTTTGCCATCAAAGAAGATAGGCTCATCCAGGACTGAATGGGCAACGCATTCATATTTCCATAATATCACTCAGATATTCTCAGACAATTAAGCAGGGGAAATGAATTTAAAATTGAATACTCTTTGGTTCAGCTTCTTGAAATTACTTTTATTAATCAACATTGATTTTTAAAACATTTTTTACATAATAGTGTCATAATTTTTCCTGTTAAAGAGAGTAGCAGGGAACTTGGCAAAGGCTTGGGAACTAATGAATCTGATTTTGTATTCCATGTGCCGTGGCCCAGAAGCCAGGCTGTGACAGATTTCTTTATTGAACCTTCTGGCAGGCTCTTTGTGAGAGTAATTTTGTAAATGAGGGTTTGTTAGCCGTGACCATGGAAAAGGATCATTGTCCATAACA
>VYZW01000839.1:108281-184492 GCA_013401315.1 Balaeniceps rex | reverse complement strand
TTGTTAGCCGTGTCCATGGAAAAGTATCATTGTCCATAACAGTGGATGGTTCAAGGGCCTGATTAATAGTAGCGAACAAAGGCTTTCACCTTGAAGGTCACCCATTCAGATTTAGCCCAGTCAGGCAGTGACAGCTACTTCTTTGCTTCTCAGAACTGTGAGGGACAAGAATGATGGACAGAAACCCAGACAGCAAATTACACCACAATAATATACACTGGGGGCGAGAGGGAGAATACTTGCATCTCTAGGGACACCCAGTATAAGGGCTTAATTTGTCTGCTAATCTCCCCAGAGATCTATTGTGTTAGAAGGCTCTGCAATGCCTGTAGGAGAAGCCTCTCTCTCTGTGTGGTCTCTTTGGAGAGCCTAAATGGATCCTGTAAGTACTGCCCCAAACATGAGTCCTAGTGGCAGGCTTGCTGGGAAGACTGAGAAGCTATTGGGTGTCACTAAGAAGTGCTTCTGCCATGCTGCGTGTGTTGTGGCAAGCGAAGTTGTGTGTATAGAGAGTCCATGAGCTTTTATCACTTCCTTGGCAGAGGTATTTCTATTTCCCTCCATTTTTGTGTCTCTTTCTGGCTTTGGGTTCCTCTGTAAGATTTCTGGGATGGAAACTGTTTCCTGCAATCATACATTGCCTGGATCATTGAAGAGAGCTGAACCTCTTACTGCCTCTGATTGCTATTAAAAAAGCAGTATGTTGCACAGTGGATAAGGAGGAGATAGTTTCACTGGTGCTGCTTGTGCTGACTCTATTTTGTTGAAAGATTTTGGGGACTGCATTATGACTGCCAAGAAGATGTGACTGGAACAGAGATGTGCAAACTCTGGTCTCTTATGAACATGCAAAACCTGTGAAGATGTGTTCATGAAATCAGGGATTGACCCTGAGGAAATAGGAAGATTCCTTGCCATCTTTAAACTGATTTATACATACCTACTGGCCAATCAAGAATCCATTGAAGCTTAGGTGGCAAAACTGGGTATTTGAATACTGTCTTGGATCAATGATGTGGCTAGACATTAAACGAGAGGGGAAGGCCAAATAAAGAGCATGCAATAAAGTGGATCTGTAGGAACGGGGAGGAAAGGGCGATAAGGCCGTTTATTGCTGATTAAGCGTCAGCTAATCATTCCATTAATCAGAAAATCAAAACCAGACTGCTGGATGATTGGGTCAATTCACTAATTCTCATTAGCAGTAAAGGGAAAGAAGGGAGAGAGGGGTGGCTGGTGTGCCTTCCCCATACTGCTTTACAAGTAAATTGGGAAAAGAAGGTGCCAACAGAATATGAATGTGAAATAAAGTGTGAAGGATGGTGTAGTTGTGACTCCTAGGACAGAGGGGATGAGGTTTTCTGTGTAGGACTGAATGAAGTAGTTAGTAAACCCATCTCCCTACCATGGAGCAGGTTTGCAGTTACCTTAGACACTACTGGAGCCATACTTGGAGATAAGCTTACCTTGGCCACATGTGTCTTTGTCCTCTGAGTGACTTGATGTCAGGAAAAAAACACTGTGAGCATTATTATCTTAATAATAGTGGAATAAATCCTTTATTTGAGAGGGTCATGGCTCTTAGATTAGTGTTGGAGGCCCTGTCATCAGACACTAAGATTGCACCTCCAGAGAGATCAATGCATCCATGCAGGCAAAATGAATTTTACTTTGCTTACAAAAAATATTATTTCTCACAATGATATTTCCTTATGCTTCCCAAACACTTTTTACTGCATACCTCCAAAGTGCTTTATAAACTTCATAAATTTAGCTTCAAGACATGCTCGACCCTTCTTAGCATCTCCTTGTGTTCACCCTTGCCCTACTTTTGTATGCGATTATGGAAGTTAGGGCGTGAATTGCAAAATGAGTATTTAACAGTGTACCACTCACAACTGGAATGAACTGCCAACTGCTAATTATTCACTAGAAAAGTTCATGGATGACTGTGAATAACAGATACATCTGAAAGTTTTCCAGTCTGCCCCTGGACAATTCATAAGTACAGAAATGGCAACATTCATTGTTTGATTTATTTGTTGTGAAGTGTTTACTTGGCTCTGCTCCCATGTCTATAACACCAAGCCAACAACAGTAGGACCCAAACAGACTTTCTCATGAGATATCCAGAGCTTCCTTTTTCAAATCTGGCCAGAAAATAACAAGAAGAACAGCTTTTCTTGTGGCATTTTAGTATTTCCATTTTCTGTTTGATCCCAGAAGCACTTAAGCATCAGAAAAATAAAAGTGAATGAATGGAGAAGAGAATCCTTAAAAGAGATCTTTCTTAAACAGACGTTACTGGTACCCAGTAATTCCTTCATCAAATCCAGTCTGTACCTACGTGCTGTCTTGCAGGAAATCACACTGAACCATTAGACCATTACCTTTGGGATCCTGCGAATTTTAAAGTCTCCAATGAAACCTCAGGTGAACACCTAGGGGTGAAGTGGAATGAGTACTGACATTTTTCCTGAACCATTTCTCCAGTATGGCTGGAGATAAGTAAAATGGGTGGTGTTGGGACCCAGCAGCAGCCCTGCAAGAAACCTTTATTTAAAGAGACCCGTGAACACCCAGCACTATGCTGTCAAAAGTGAACCTGACCCCGTGTAGCCTGGCTGTCAGCTAGGTCTATAGACCTTCTCTTGCCTCTTCAGCTGCTGAATACTGTGCGAGGACTGCCAGCTTGAGCTGTCTGGGGTGGCTTTCAGTGTTTTTGGCTCTAAAGTTTTAAAAAAGAAATTGTCCCCGAAATCCTGATTTTGGTTTACAGTCACAAATCTTAAAACTTCTGGAGATATTTGATATTTTTGGCTCCGATTATTGGGCAGTTTGTGTACCCCAGTGGTCATATTTTCACATGTCTCAGCAACTAGGAGAGCTAGAGAGACTAGAAGAACAAAAAAAAAAAGCTCCTCCTGCCATCTCTGGGCTCCAGGAACCGGAGCTTCAAGTAAAGCACTGGTTTTATGAGAACTGGCAAAACCCATTCCTGTTCTTTCTCTGGAGACTGGCCTCATGTAACTTTTTCTTCTCTGTTTCCAGTGCATGCTTGTCAAAACATTTCACTCTTCCTTTTCAGCCTATGACTGCAGGTGATCCCAGGTCCTCCCTGGCTCCCTGCCTTGTTTCGACTTGGAAAACATAACACTTTTAGGTAACAGATGCTCGGCTGCCTAAAGATGCCACCTATAACAGGGAAATTATCTCCTGAAATGGAAAGGGAACATTAGCCTGGGCTTTGACATGTCAGATCTGCAAGGAGAGTGGAAGGGTTCTGGCAGCGGCCTCAGGCAGAGCTGGGCTGGCAGGGTTGCCATGGCAATCAGCTTGTTTATCACATCAAGGTCCCCGTAATGAAACAGCAGAAGATGTAATTCAGAGAGCTTTGAAAGCAAAATATACATATCAGTGTGTATTAGGTTGCAAGAAAAGTGAGCAAAGAGATCAAACAGTCTCAGTAGTTTATGAATAAATGGAAAGACTGAACCTCCTTATGGTTTCAATAAAATAAATGACAGATTTTTCAGCGACTTCAGTGTCAAGAGGTGATACTGATCAAAATACAGGTATTGTTGTGGCACAAGTAGAAACCGAGAGGCATTCCGATGTGCAAAATAAACTCATACTTAATTCACATGAAGAATTACCCTATGTTGGTTAATGATATCTTTTCTGTTCCTCCCATTTTCATTGAAGGAAATGGTCAGGCAATCAGAAAGTAGTGTTAATCTGGGCCATGGTTTGAGCTGAGTGAAATAACCCGTAAAAGTTGTGCTGGCTTATTGCATAAGACAGTGTTTGCCTATAGAATATAGATCACTTTGTGGGAGGATCCAATTTTAAGAGTAAGAAGATTGGAGCTAAGGGATAGTAACAGATGGATGCTAAAAATTTTGTTAATTTTTGCACTGTTATTGATATAAGCACAACCCTGTGCTATGCAAGCTTCTATACAAATTTAACTGGTTACAAAGGGTAGCGGGATCAGCTGCTTAGTTCAATCCAGAAGAAAGGCAATAGATTTGATTGAAAGAAAAAGGCAGCTCCAGGCATCGGTTTGTATGAGACGTCTGATTTAAGCGCTAACCTGCTTACCAGGCTTTGAAGGTCAGACCACATGTTATTGGAAAAATCATTCCCCTTGGATTCACAAAAAGTTCCCACACTTCACCTGTGACTTCAGATTCAGTAGGTGCAAATGAGCAAAACATAAGTATTACACAGACATTTCCCTGCCCTTGAGCAGGGAAATGCAGGCAGAGACCTCACCCTTCCCACAGGCTCCATCACCCTGGGTGTCTCTGCAGACTCTGCTTCCCATGCAAATGGCCTTCAAGCAGCTTATTGACTGGGTGTTTGCACACATTGCTGCTTTAGTTTGCCCTGGAAAGCTTCAGAAACAGGGAAAGGAGCGTGCATGAGAGAAACTGAAAGCTGACGGTCAGGGTCTGCTGTGCCACTCTCTTCAGAAGGGAAGACAGAGAGGTCTGGAGGGGTTAATAATACACACAGCTAAATAAGTCTAAAACATGCACTGAAATATAACGTTATAACTGAGTAAATTATACGCTTCAAAAGCTCCCTGCTTACATATTTAGCCAGTGTTGGCTATGCATCTACTTACACTGTACTGTGTATATTTGAGTGACTGGAACAATTCCCGAGGTTAATTACTAAACTAACCAAAGGCCTTGACTCATTTGGAGCTGGTGGAGACCACTGCACTTATTCCTCAAATTTATCAAGCAAACACAATTATGCTGGTCATGACACATGGCTTGATTAATAGCACAGGCGTATTGGACTAAAAAACCCTGCCTTGGCACGTGTGTCTCAGCCACGGTGAAATTCTCACACACCATAAGATGGGAGCCGATGCAGGAGGGAAAATAATGCCCACCCACTGGGTATTCCCCCTGCTGCCTTGCTTTTAAATTACATTGCGTCATTGGAAACTACAGAAACATATGACATTATCTTCCTTGGAAGCTCGGGATATGTTTGCGGATAGTTCTCACTAAGCAGATTTCTGATGGTAGGATACAAAACAGTCTAGTTGGCTATGACAAGTAGGTCAATAAGCAAGATGAATGCACATCATTGAGGTCTTTGAGACGCTCTCTGAACCAGCTGCCGGTGAACTTCCACCATGGTTTTTCAGTGGGAACAAGCTGGAGTGTCAATAGCTGGAGAAGAATGACTCCAAGCCATCTGAGAAGCCTGATGCAACCTGCTGATCTAACGTCTGCTTACCAGCCTTCGCAAAGACTGGCAGATACGCAGTTGGTGTAACTGCATGTCAGTGAGCCTTTGCCACACGAATTAAAAGTTCCTCTCACTGGCTTACCTCCTCTGCAAGCCAGTGTCGGTGCTTCATCTCCTCACCTTTTGCTGCACTTTGCTGCACCCCGCACTATTGTCCTTCTTCAGAAGGTTTCTCCAGGAGGAACTTTTTCTAAAATGAATAACTTTTTAAGTATGCATTCTGACACACACGCACAAAATCACAAACCTGTAGGCAGTTATGAAGGCAGGGCAATGAATCTGTCATTTCCAAGGTTGGTTAATTTATAATCTGAAAGTCTTTTCCACTTCTAAGGTAATAATAATTATATCCTTAAAAAATGTGATTATGTTCCTGATTCAACACTAACTTAGGTGTGCAGTTATGGACATCCTTACTTAATAAAGCCCTTAAATATATGATTGAATCCTATGAAAGCCCACTCTTAAGAGTTTAGCTGAAGTGGCACTTAATTCATTACAGCTTTAATAGACCCTCTACAAATCCTATCTAAATATGAAATAATGAAGCAGGAAGTATCATCCATAACACCAGAATGATGACATTTATTAACAGAGGGAGTCTTGAGTGCTACCTACTTTTAGAATAGTTTTTCCTCTTTGGTTAATCGGGGCTGGATCTTGGCTGCACTGTAAGAGCACTGGCTGCAGCATCTTTGATGTTAAATTTCTCAGCTGCCTGTACCATTTTGGCTGTGAAGAAGTCATTGAATGGGACAGCCCAGGTGTCACACAGCTGCCCAGTCTATCTATTTTCAAGCAGGAAAATAGGGAATATGATTACACAGCTAATGTAGGAAGACTTGACCTAAGAAGTTTGAGGACTGCTGATTTAGAGTAATAAGTTTCTTAAAGAAAAGAAAAGAAAAGAAAACAAAAGAAACCACCTTTGAAGCCTGGACAGGCTTTATGATGATCCTTTTAGAGTTTGAACATATGGGTGTTTCATGTAGCAGGATTTGGCAGAAAAGCCAGCCCTGCTTTATTTACCATCTCTTTATCTTCTGGAAGACCTGGTGCACTTTAGCAATCAAAAAGACAATGTAATTTTGTCAATTGTTTAAAAAAAAACCCAAGAAAAGGGGAATGGGAAAAAAGTTAAAAACACTTGTTTGCTCCATTATAGGTTTACTTTTATGTGTTTTTGTGATCACACAAACTCTCTGCCAAACTTGCCCTGGTCACAGATATCAGCCCCCCTTTTTTGTGAACTAATGTGAATGAAAGGTTCAGTCATTTGCTGGAGTGCAAAGCATTTTTTCCTCTTTAAGTAGGAGCCAAATTGTAGGAGTCAGTGTGTGCCAAGGATGAATGAACCTCTTGCACCATACCAATAAGAAGTCAATGCAGTCTTTGAGGACAGGTTATCTAGAAGCATAAAGCTTATGACATAGGCACCAGTGGTGCTATAAAGTCAAGGAGCTTAAAATCAGGAAGATAGATAGTAATTAAAAGAGGTGTTTCCCATGGAGGACTACAGAGACACTGGTCTGCAGCAGAAGGTGGAAGAAGGAGAGCTTGAACTATAGCTCTATTCTTCCAGGAGCGCATCCCAGTGGCAGCCGATACTACTTGCACTGTGTTGAGCCACCTGCTCCTCTCCCAGGACAAGGTCTGGTAGCCATCGTGGGACTCTGATAGAGGACACTGTTACCGAGCCTCACTTCATTACCTCCTGGTCCCTGTTTTGGAGAAAGCGCTGCATTTTGCTGCAGATTGTCGTTGTCGGGTGTCCTGGTTTCAGCTGGGATAGAGTTAATTTTCTTCCTAGTAGCTGGCATAGTGCTGTGTTTTGGATTTAGTTTGAGAACGATGTTGATAACACACTGATGTTTTAGTTGTTGCTAGGTAGTGCTTACCCTAGTCAAGGACTTTTTCAGCTTCCCACGCTCTGCCAGGTGCACAAGAAACTGGGAGGGGGCACAGCCAGGACAGCTGACCCAAACTGACCAAAGGGCTGTTCCATACCGTATGACATCATGCTCAGTATATAAACTGGGGGGATTTGGCCGGGGGGCAGCAATTGCTGCTTGGGGACCGGCTGGGCATCGGTCAGCAGGTGGTGAGCAATTGCATTGTGCATCACTTGTTTTGTATATTTTTTTATCATTATTATTATTACTACTTTCTCTCCCTCTGATGTCCTATTAAACTGCCTTTATCTCAACCCACAGGTTTTACTTCCCCCCCCACCCCCCGATTCTCTCTCCCATCCCACCAGGGGCGGGGAAGGGTGAGCGAGCGGCTGCATGGTGCTTAGTTGCCAACTGGGGTTAAACCACAACACTGGGCCTGGGCTGCGTGCAGGAATAACTCACATTCAAGACACCTAGCTGTCCTTGTGTGGCACTGATGAGAGCTAGGACCACCAGTCCCTTCAATAAACTCCTGTATGTCTTCACTGGCTACTGATCACCACTGGCCCAGGGAGCTGCTCTTGCTTCCCAAACTTGGTAGACGTTTCCTGGCTCTAACTCACATGAATTATTCTCTTTCCCTGAGTTATTTCTCCAGATCCTATGAAGACTTAGGGATGCTGTGGCTGAATCATAGAATCATAGAATCATAGAAATCTTTGGGTTGGAAGGGACCTTTAGAGGTCATCTTGTTCAACCCCCCTGCAGTGAGCAGGGACATCATCAACTAGATCAGGTTGCTCAGAGCCCCTTGAATGTTTCCAGGGATGGGGCCTCCACTACCTCTCTGGGCAACCTGTTCCAGTGCTTCACCACCCTCATTGTAAAAAATTTTTTCCTTATATCTAGCCTAAATCTCCCCTCCTTTAGTTTAAAACCATTACTCCTTGTCCTGTCACAACAGGCCTTGCTAAAAAGACTGTCCCCATCTTTCCTATAGGCCCCCTTTAAGTACTGAAAGGCTGCAAGAAGGTCTCCCCGCAGCCTTCTCTTCTCCAGGCTGAACAGCCCCAACTCTCTCAGCCTGTCCTCGTAGGAGAGGTGCTCCAGCCCTCGGATCATTTTTGTGGCCCTCTTCTGGACCCGCTCCAACAGCTCCATGTCCTTCTTGTGCTGAGGGCTCCAGAGCTGGACGCAGTACTCCAGGTGGGGTCTCACCAGAGCCGAGTAGAGGGGCAGAATCACCTCCCTCGACCTGCTGGCCACGCTTCTTTTGATGCAGCCCAGGATACGGTTGGCCTTCTGGGCTGCAAGCGCACACTGCTGGCTCATGTTCAGCTTTTCATCCATCAGTACCCCCAAGTCCTTCTCCGCAGGGCTGCTCTCAATCCCCTCATCTCCCAGCCTGTATTGATATCGGGGGTTGCCCCGACCCAGGTGCAGGACCTTGCACTTGGCCTTGTTGAACCTCATGAGGTTTGCACAGGCCCACCTCTCCAGCCTGTCCAGGTCCCTTTGGATGACATCCTGTCCCTCAGGCGTGTCAACTGCCCCACTCAGCTTGGTGTCATCTGCAAACTTGCTGAGGGTGCACTCGATCTCACTCTCTATGTCGTTGATGAAAATATTAAACAGCACTGGTCCCAGCACGGACCCCTGAGGGACACCACTTGTTACCAGTCTCCATTTGGACATCGAGCCGTTGACCACTACCCTCTGTTTGCGGCCATCCAACCAGTTCCTCATCCACTGAACAGTGCACCCATGAAATCCATATTTCTCCAATTTAGAGAGAAGGACGTTGTGGGGGACCGTGTCGAAGGCTTTTTGGAAGTCCAGATAGATGACATCCATTGCTTTTCCCTTGTCCACTGATGCAGTCACTCCTTCATAGAAAGCCGCTAGGTTAGTCAGGCAGGACTTGCCCTTGGTGAAGCCATGCTGGCTGTCTCGAATCACCTCCCTGTCCTCCATGTGCTTTAGCATAGCTTGTAGGAGGATCTGTTCCATGATCTTGCCAGGCACAGAGGTGAGGCTGACAATACCCTAATGATTCAGGATTGCTATGATTTACAATCCTAACTAGATCCCTCTGTGCATTACGACTGATTCTCCAATTGTGGGATGGCCTGATACGCTTTTCAACAGGATTTCTGTCTCATTCAGTGAACATGATTAGTCCTGCTCTGGTGGGTCCCCTTAGCTATATTTCCAGTTCTCAGATGGCCTCTGAGTTTGTGAGGTTAGGGAGAGACTTGGATGTATATCAACCCCTTCTTATGCCCTGATTTCCCCAGTAACGAAACCCTGGCACACAGCAAAGAAGGAAACCGCTGTATTCTCAAAAAAAGTGCCCAATCTGGATAATCAGGGAAATACGGGTTTTGAGTGCCTCTGCAGGTAAGGCAAAGCACAGCTTACATGACCTCCACCTTCCCCTGTTGTGGACATTAGGAGGAAATATTCACAGCAAATGCAGTAGGGACCCAGAGAAGAGGGTGGATGGGGTCATCATGGTTGAATCAGTGTGACGCTGCCTGGAAAAATGGATTCTGTCTGTACTGCAGCTGCAGGGCTTGTGTGTGATTCTGGGCAGAGAGATACTAACTCTGTGTTTTCCATGTCCTGCCTGTGCATGATGCGAGTTGTGGAGTCTGCTTTGTAGAACAGAGGAGAGAAATCAGCAAATGGACTCAAAGCAATTGAAGTGCCACAAAACCTAGCGTCCCCTACCAAATCAGGACTTTCAAATGAAACACCCAGCACTGCTGGACTTTTCAGACGTAATATCTCGCTGTCTCAGTTCCCCATCTCCATGGGAAGTAACAACACCACATCATTTCTCAGGATTTGTTGTGTATATCAATTAATTAGTTTTTGCAAACCACTCAAACACTGTAATGATGAATGCTTTAAAGAACTTATGATTAATGTTCTTCAGATTAAGTATTCACAGTGTACATAAATAAGGCCTGGGGCTGTACATAGAAAAATGAAGATAAAATGAAATACTGAACAACTGCTTCCAGGGGGAGCAGATCCACTGTGCACTCCAGGTGGTGAGGGTGCTTGGAGGTGGTGTATGTGGGCAAGAAATTAAAGACCATGACACACGCTTTGCTCAAACAGGACTGAAGCAAGCTTGCACAGACCTCTTTTTATTGTTATCATTGGGTTTGCAACTTTTCAACTTCTAATTCATTTAATGCGAGGGGTTTTTTTATGTACTGCATGTACCAAGACACAGACACAACTCAAAGAGCTAATTTATTTGTGTCTGGGTACAAAAAGGACATTTACAAATAAGAAAACAACACTCATCTAAATAGCTATAACAAATGCTCAAAATCACATGGCTGGTAGTGACATGCTAGTGCAGCCTTGTCATGAATACTATGGGGGACATGGTCCCCACTGAGGAGTACCAATATAATGTTCTTTCCTGGGTCATGTTGTGTAGCACCGCTATCCAAACTCCTTCTGCCTCCAGCCCCAGGTATCCATGGGATTATCTCGGCATCCTGTATTCCTGGGCAAGGAGCCACCACTGAGCCATCTGCTGACTTGTTGAGGAAGGACTGACAATCCAGCTTTCCTTCCATCTTGTCCGCTTCAGAATTTGGAGACTAAAATGGTACCCTGGCTTTCTCCCTACTGTTGGCAGTTTGGCTTCAGTTTTGTGTGAACATGAGTCCTGTGGTTGCCAGCAGCATTAAAACACTGGACCACGCTTTCTGGCTCAACTTGAGGGTCTCAGGAAGCCTACGGTGAGTGCTTCCCAGCTGGGAAAGGCACGTTCACCCAGGAAGCTTGTACCAGCCCTACCTCCCTGTGGTTTTAGTGCAGGGGGGACTGCAGACAGGGACCAGGCTGGTGCTGCTGGAGGAAAGTCCCAGGGAACTAACTCAGAATAGCTCAGGCTTCTCTGAAGCATGGTCTGAATTAGCAAACAGGAGACAGTGAACTTCTAACCCAGAGGTTTAACATTCATCCCCAAGGCTAAATGTGAGACTAAGGTGCAATCCAGCTGAAGTTTAGGGGGCTTCTGTCCTGGCTTCCTTCACACAAATGCATGAAAAATGTGGGGTCAAATCAGCCGGTGGTGTCCCAGCCTCAGAGAGCCTCAACGGGATAGCAAACTGAGCATCTCACCTGCTGGGGGCTTCAGGCGTTTTTTTCTGCACTAATGCTTCTGCTATAGCTCTTTCTCAGAGACCAGACCCAGAATTAGCAACAGCGAATTTCTTCCTCTCACCCCCCTTCCCTGCCATATGCATTGTCTTGCTGCACAAGATCTGAACCCCCTTTTGCATAAACTAGCACTTTGCTGTGGAGGCAATGCAACCTAGACTATATTACAGCTAAGCCAATCAGAGCTTGCCCGTTCAGTTTAAAAACAAACAATCCCATCTAATTTTCTGCATGTATGTTTTTCCTGCATATTCTTTAGCTTTGCCTTGGCATTTCAATACCAGCAGGAGACTATTATCTTGTCAACAATGGTCTATTGCATTGACATTATCTCTTAATTACACAATTACTTTGTTATGTACTGTAGTACGAGCAATAAAACATTTGAAGTACTTCAAGCAAATATAGCTTTAAAGGTTTAAAAGAACCTCCCCCCAACCCTTGATTCGAACTATCTGCTAAGCATAAGTACTTTTTTGTTCTCTTGATAGATTAAGGAAGTAATTGTACAATTAGTTCTAGAAAAGGTGGAGGTAAAATGGTGACACTTGTTGAGATTGGTAAAATGGTGTTCTTTGTCTTCTTATTCTCAAAGACGTGTAAGGAAACTGGGCTACTTTACTCATATCACCCCTTGTCCTATCGCCATGGGAGCCCTCCAAACTGAACTGATTCCAGTCCAGCTCATGCTGTGTGGCCAGAGTCATCCTGACAGCATACCGCATCTGCTAGCTATGCCTTAGGGAATTGCTGGCCTGACTGCAGTCCTGGGAACCTACAGGATTTCATCCCAGCACCAGGTACAAATCTGTGATAACTCCACTGGTTTCTCACTTCAGAGAAGCTAACCTGGGATACCATACCGGCACTGCTGTTGCCTGAAAGTACGCTGGAAATGCAGCTTGCAGCCAGGTACTCTGATAAACCACTCCCATGCCTACCAGGTTATCGCTCACTGGCAGCTGCGTCATGCCCAGACTTGCTCCCAACAAAGTCAATGATACCTTGTCATTGACCTTGAATGACAGCAAACTCGGGACTTTGTAGCCTAGATAAACTGGTGCATTTGGCAACTATTTTATTTCAGAAGCAAATCTCCTTAGCCCCTTAAAAGTCTAACACTGCTGACTTTTAGACTTACCACTTTTCCCTACAACCCTATCTTTGCCTCCTGACAAAATCAATATTCTAAAAATAAATAAATAAGCATACAGTGCGAGCATCTAAATTGAAAAGCAGCAGTTGGCAGAGCCATACATCTTTAATCTGGGTTTCATCAGCCAGATAGAGGTGAAGCTTGGCAAGACCCCTCAGGCAAAGCATTCAGCAAACTTACTGTACCACACTTAAGAAGTCCATCAGTCCTTTCCCCTTTACACAGGTATAAAAGAGCCACAAGGTGTGAATGTTTCCAATCACCTCTCTCACAGGTCCCCTCAGCCTCTCTCCTGGGATAATGGAGGAGGATGGTGGTGGCTGTTGACTGAGGCATTGTGCGTCAACACAAAGGAGGGGATGAGCCCCGGGGTGGGGGAGAGAAAAGGTGGGATGAAGTTGGAGGAGCAGGCTGCAGGTGTAAACATGTACACCAGTTTTACTGTGGTCCTTGCATTGCCTCAGCCTCTCTCTGAGAGGAAATGTATTTGCAAAGGAGGGTCCTGTTTCAATAGAGGGTGGGTTTTTTTTTGGTTTGGGAGAACCATACAGGGAGGATTTGGGGGTGGTGACTTGAGCAGGACTGCTTTTCTTGTTTCATCTGTAGCATTCCCAGCACAGCCAGTCAAGAACTGATCAAAAATATAACAGAAAGATGCTTCCAGCTGCTCAGCTTCTCACCCACTCCCATCGCCAGAGGATTTTAACTGGGACCCTTAGCCATTTCTGGTAATCAAAGAAGGATATCATAATGTTGCATTATTGGAGAAGGAAGAGAGAGGAGAAAATGTAGATCTATTATACATCACCCAGGGAACTAAACCCAGCAGCTCTGAAGTACTCTGAATGTGGATATTGCAGTGATGGGCAATGAATAAGGCAGTGAGCAGAGCACGTAGGCTTTTGCACCAGTCTGTTTGCTTCCTTGGGCTTGTGATCGAGTTTGCAGCACACAGTTTAGCTAAGATTCAATGGCTGTTTTGCACTGAAATATTTACCAGAGCAAGAGATAAGTCTAAGCTGCACTGAGATCTCAACTGAGATCTCAGCCCCCCGTGACATATTTGAGATGGGTCTGAGCCCATCCAGGCTTTGCAAAAATGTGAATATTTTTAGGAAGGATTTTGAAGGCAGAAAATATTAGCATTTCTGGGGGAAGGAATCTTGTACATAGAACAAGCAGGGAATGAGTGACAAAACCAAGAGGGGAGTGCTTTTTCTTGCGCAGTAATAAATGCTTCCTAGTAGCCTCTGGATTAATGACTCAGAAAGCGGATGAGATTTGTTTGTCCTTTTAAAACGTTCACGTCTGTGTGGCTGTGTGTTGCATGCACTAACTGCTCTGGCAGCTCCGGTCTCAGACTCTAAAAGTGTTTTCATAATAGGATTTTTGTGTTTGCTGCTTTTGGCCTGATGAAGCTATAATGCCAGAGATGTTCAAAGACAGCAGGTGCTGAACCATGGCTCTTTTTTTTTTTTCCCCCAGAGGGATGCAAGTATCAGCTGTCAGCTAGAATTTATGCAAAATAATTCCTTCTGGATGACAAGAATAAACACTTTTCAAACATCTGCATAAAGACGAAAACCAAGATGATGACAATCAGAAAGACAGGGGGGCAAGGACAGCATAAACACATAGTATGTCTGGGTAGACCTGAAAAGAGAGGGGCATGCTTTGTGAGCCATGTTGCCACAAGTGCTGTACTCTATAGACAAATGTGCTTGTTTTTCCCTTCCGCTCTTTGGCACTGCTGCTCAGATAGGTTCTGCCCTCCTGTCCCACCTCAGTGGGAAGTGATTTGTAAGTGTCTTCTGAGACATCTCATTTTTCAAGCCTGGGATTCAATTTAGTTTCCAAATGTTCTTCATAAAATTTGATATTTCATGGTTAAAGATGTTTATTCAACTGTAAAGACCAATGCTTTATTTTTTCAAAAAGGCTATATCAAATGAATTTAGATTGTGGTTGTTGAGGTTTTCTTATATTTAAAGGAAAATATGAAATATTTTGACAGATTTTAAAGTTGTTTAACTTTTTATTCTAATTAAGAAATGCAATGAAAATACAGTTTTCTTGAGCAAATTTCCTGACCTATTCTGTTATTGTATTTTGCCTATTCTGCACATGTGCTGTTTTCTTTCCAGCAACAAACAGCCCTGTAGGATCACGGGGGAACTTTGGTCTTTTCCTCTGCTTTGCCCTATTCCTCCTGGCTAGAGCATAGCACAAGCATTTCTTTTTTACTCTCTTTTTCTTCCTTGTTCAGTCTTGCAGCATACCCGCCTCACCCTGCTCCCACTCTTTTGAGTCTTTCTGCTTTGTCTGCGGTTCTGCAAACGAATCATTTTTTTGCATCTGTTTTTGTGAACAGGAAAAAACAAAGCAAAACAAATGAGCTCTGTGAAATGTCAAGGAGGCTGTTAAACAACAGTCTTGAAAACGGCGCCTTAATTGCATCACTAATGGGAGTTTTTATCTAATTGAAAAGCAGCGAAGCAGATCATTTTTTTGTTGTAGTTTCCATTAAACGCTGCCTGAGAAGTGGAGAAGCGAAGAGAAACCACAAAACAAATCTTTACAAGGGCTGGGGGTCTTGTTACCAGAGAGAGGGATGTCCTCCTTGGGGACCTGGCTGCCCATCTCACTTGCCATGAAAGCGCTGATGCTGCCTACAAAACCCAGTGGGAGGTTTAAGCAGCCATGGAGAGGCGGTGGTGGGAAGCCACTAGGTGTGCATCAAAGCCATCTACTCACAGGTGGTGTAATACCCACTCAGGTATAGAGAACTGTAAGTCTCAAACTTCTGGGGTTTGCAGAGCCTGTTTTTATAAGAATTTTATTGCTTGACACCACCTACTTGTGAGTAGCTGATGTGGGCAGTTGCAGTATAAAATTTATTTTTTGATAAACTTTAATGAAACCTTGGACCATAGATTGAAGCATACAAAAAAGGTATTCTGTACTTACGATTCGTATGGGCTCCTATATCAGGCTTTCTGCTCATGTGAAGACTGGCTCGCACATCTACAGGGGCCCTGACATGTCTGTCAAGCACTGCAATTACTGACTCTAGGATGCACTGGGGGTGCCGTCCCTCTGCAACTCCATTTCAAAATACATGCACAAGTAATCAACATTTCTCCTGTGAGAGCAGATAAGCATGTGAAAATTGATCTGTACTTGTCCAGTAAGTCCTGCCCTCCCATCTCAAGAAAACCTTGACAGATTCAATCAATTCCACAACAACCAGCAAGCTGAAAATAAAACTAGAGGCTGGTTGGAAACCAGCCCGGAGCAATGGCATCGTACAGACAGAATTTAATAATGCGGTCCTTCGGGAGAGAAAGTGAGATGGGATCCCCACACCACTACTCTGTGCTCCTTTGGGAAAGCAGCATATTATTTTGGGGGCTCTCTTGGGCTACTGGGATGGGAAACAAGGGACCCCTCTGGTCTGGTAGGTTAACACCATTGTGCCAAGCAGCATTAGCAATCTGGCCTTGGAGAGGAGATGGGACTTCACCAGTATCTCTTCTCGCCCCCTTGTAGGGGTGCAAATCCTCACATTCAGTCCAGGGACGACGGGGATTCAGTGCCAGGGCTTAAGACTTGACCATGTTTGCTTCTACCTGATCAATTAAAAGAAAAGCCATACGGTTTTCTTGCTGTTGGATGTGATTTCTGTTTGAAAGTAGATATCACAACAAATTGGTCTGGAGGTTTAGAGCTTATTTGCACTAATATTTATGAGTGCTTGTGGTGCCTAAGTGAAACAAATGGTAGCCTAAATTGTACTGGGAGAATATGAAGGATCAATTCAGCAAACGAAACAGGCTCTAATCTTGTTAGCTATACAAATACACACAAAGCACATTCAGAGAATAATAAATATCTCCCATTTCAGCAGCTTCTTTCATTCCCTGAAGGTCTGTATACCCAGACAGAGATCCCACCAGGCACCTCTCTGGCTGTGTATAGTAACTGCAAGCTGTGTATACAGCGTCCTTCCTAGCAGCCTGTCCTGCAGGTGCTGCACAATTAACCCAAATCTGATACAATCACAAATTGAGTAATTGAGTAGCAATTGAGTAGCAAATGCTGCTCAATTGTCCAAGCAAAACAGAACAGACTACCCAGTGAACTGGCTGGGGAACACAGCTTGGCTGAGTGCAACTCCTTGTGTGGAGAGCTGGTGTAGATAATATTCTTTCTCATGGAAAAGTGCCAAGGGACCTAATAGATCGGTAAGAAAGCTCAGAATTTGTGTCTCATTTGAAGTATCTCTGTGCCAACAGTGGACCCTGGTCTGTAATGATACACTGGGGTGATGGGTTGGTATAGACTCTGGCGGTAACACACTATTTACTTTTTTGCCTGTACCCCTTCCCACGTCTGTGTGTTTATTTTCCTGAAAAATATTCTGGCCTCTGTCAGCAGAACAGGCTAAGCAGAATTTTGCAATAATTAATATAACCAACTGGTCAAATTAATTATACTTTTTTAAAAGAAAAAATCCCGATTGGGATAAAAAGTCCCAACATCGGCAGTCTCCTCAGGGAAATTCTGCACGACTGTCTTTTGATATCCCTGGCATTTTCCAGCAGCAGAAATCCTGCAGCGTTTCTGAAACAGAAGCCTCTGTGCCAGCTTCCTCCACTCAGCCTGGCTCTACGGCAGCTGCCAGATGTGCTGCTGGGGGTTTGCAGCTTCCAAAGTTTTCAGGCAGCACTGCTGTGCATCGTGTCCTACTGCTGCACCACAGAGGGGTCACTTGGTATTAGACAGTGACCTGGGCCATGGGACTGGGACCCAGGGGTGGTTTTCAGACAGCTTGCTTGAGCTGAACATTATCGATGGTGATTTTGGAGCAACCTCTGACGTTCCTGTGGTTACAGCTTTGAGGCTCAGAAAGGAGCTGTGCTCAGGGCACAAAGACGGCGTGGTGGTGGCAGACAGGGGTCTGCTGCTGGAGGGCACACGTCTTCCACAGATGGCAATGGGGGCATGGGGGCCTCTGGAGGCTGAAGTCTTGGCTCAGACTTTTAAGGGCTCTTGAGGCTCCTGTAGCAAATGCAGACAGAGTTTCCCTGTCAGTGGGGAGTCTTGGGATCTAATGAGATGTACTGTTTGGGGGCTTGTGGCTAGTTATGTTCCCTCCTTCATTTTCTTTTTTCCTTTCATTATTAGTTCAATAAAACTGTGCAGAAGAAAAGAATAGTAGAGATGTAGAAGCAAATTATTTTTTTCTTAATTGTGACGTGAGCAGAATTACACATTTCATTTTGATAAATGAAAAATACTATTTGAGGAACAGAAAATGTCCTGGAGACTGTTTTCTAAAAATGAATTTCTCTTCTTCCCTTCAAAAGATGTCTCCAGGAACATGCTCTATTTCTGTCTGGCTTTACTGAGGATATATACAAATATTACCCCCCAAAGAGTAAAGAGAACTATGAGTCTTTTTAGGTCACTTTCCATGATCCTTCCTTCTCTGCCCATCACCTTTTACGTTCTCCTGCTGTGCTGCTCATCACTCATTCACTGAATCGCCACGGAACTACCTCCCCTCCTTTACTCCTCTCCTTGTGAATGGGCATTGCTTCTTTCTCACCCGTATGGTGGCACTGCTCAGAGCCTCCGTCACGTGCAGGGACTGACTGTGCGCAGGAGGAACTCCCTGGATGGGGCCTCCTGTTATAGTCCGTCAAACTCTCCTTCAACATTTCTCTGCCCTGATTTTTGAGGAAAACTAGCTATGGGTGAGGGGAGAATGCTGCTTATGAACCCAAGGCCATTGCCTCCCTGCTTCCTCAGGCACCCCCAGGTGCTCTCTTGCACCTGCCCATCTCGGCACAGTGGTCAGTGCTCTTCTGGGGGGGGGCTTTTCTCCTCGGCGTTGGCCCCGCTATTGTACACACAAATAACAATAATGTTTTTAATGGGCTGGCTGGGCTAAAAGCAATTTGGATCCCATGTAGAAGTGTCTTCAACAGCCTCTCTCAAGCTGAAGGGCTCAGCCTACAGAGGTGCTTACAGTGGAAATGCTGTTAGAAAGGAACTGGCAAGAGACTCTTGGAGCTAATAATAATAATGTTACAGAACTAAAGCAGAGGAGATAGAAGACATTAGGAATGAAGAGAGTTATTTAAGTAGAATAAGAAGGTATTTTAGAGAACTTGGATAGATTAGTGGGGGGAATGCTGATAAAAAAAAGTATCTACGTTAATAGGCTTATGATTAAAAGCTGAATTAGTGAACATAGTTAAGAGGATTAAAAAGAAAATATTAAGCTAAATAGTTGAGATAGGAATAGTGCAGTGGCTTTGAGCAGGTTGTGGTTTATCAGCCTGCAACTTCTGCTCCGCAGAGAGAGAGCACAGAAGAGCTGGTGGAGCAGCGAGCCCTGCAGCACAGTGGGGACTACTGGTGCTGGGCATCTCCTGAGGACTTTTCCCACGGGCACGCTTGGTGGTGAGGCTGTGTCTGAAGCACAGGGCAACCTCCTCTTGCTGGGGAAGCCCCTTCAGGTTTTGGAGGTGGAATTCCCTCTTTATATGGCCCGCTAATATGCTTCTGCTGGAAGTTGCATTTCTGTGAGTGGTATTTCAGCACACACCAGGGACTGTATTTTCAAACATGAGTGTTTGCAGTTATTGCCATCCTTTTTTCCAGACAGATATTTGGGCACTTGCGATACTTGAGCATGTAATGATGGCAGCCTCCACCTAGTAGCAAGCAAGAGGTTATTGGCAGTACATTGCAGTAAAAAGTACATTACAGGAAAATCTGGGGGCAAAACTTACGACAATGCAGTCGGTTTGCAACTTGACTTCAATGACTGAGCAGTTTCTTTTCTCTTCCTCATATACTTATCTCTACTCGAATTGTGCTGCTGGCATTACTAAAAGTGGGCTTTGACAGTCCTTCAGAGCATCCAGGTCCCAGTTCTCTAGCAGCTCTTATTTACCATGGTTTAAACCTCTCTTTCATGTGGAAGGGAGCTGATTTCCAAGTAGAGACCAGTCTGCCAGAGGCATTGCCATGACTGCAGCCCTTGGACCCTGCAGTGCTCCATGAGACTGGATGAAAGAAGATGATGCAAATCCCACCTCTTAAACAAAATGCAATACCGGCAAAAGCTGGACTCATTTTATTCATACCTGTTGGATTCAGGGTCCAAGCCTTTAAAAGAAGAGCTTTAGGAGTAGTTATCAGCAAGGAAACCTCTAGGTCTTTATGCATGTGATCTCTACACACCACATGCTCATGAAACCTTTGTGACTGTTTGATCCTTGCGATAATTAAGATAATTATGATAAAATAAGGGGAAAAGGGTTTTACAGTCCAAAGTAACCTTAAATATTCACCCTGAAATAAAACCTGCAATGCTTTGAATAGTCCAGACTTCCTAAGAAAAGAAATGGTGATTTCAGTCCTGTTATGGGAAGTACATGAAGGTATAACACATCTCTAGTGTTATACTTTCCCTTTGATGAATCTCATCCTGTCTATTTGCTGCAGTGCTTGCTCAGGGTTCTTCTAAACGTTTGTGTTAAACTCAGGGGAAATGGAGGGATACAAAGCAAAAAGGAGGACTCCATAGCAAACAGTCAAGAAGAAGGAGAAACAGTCAGGATGAAGGGGGCTGTGCAACTGTCTCAGAAGATGGGGCTGAGGAATTGCGGGAAAGCCTGCGCGAGGGCCAGGAGGAGAAGAGAGACAGCAAGCACTGCCTTGGGACCCCTCCTGCAGTAGGTTTTCCAAGATCTGGTGGCTGGGCTTCATTGTTAATGCTGTAAACTGTTGGCAGCTGTGAACAAAGGTTGCCCTCATGTTCAGCCCCAAATTTCAGTTTCTTACATGTCCTGTATGTTTTCTGTCTTTGGGAATTGTTACTCTCTCATATAACTACGTGTGGTTCTTATTCCTGTCATTTACTACAACTCGGTTATCCCCACAGGCATTGCAATTACTGAGGGCTGGAGCTTTGCTGACACTCTATGGCCTGTCCTGGGAATGTGAGGCACTGGGTTCAAGATGCATATGGACCTGTATGTAAAGACAGCTGGAGATGGAAAATGCTGTTCTGGGCCACCTTCAATGCCTCAAAAATAGAGTTCTTTATTTTCAATTGAAAAAAAAGCCATGTGAATACTTTTTCAACCATAACAGAACTGTGTAGGAACATTTCTTTTCAGATTGGAAAAGCTTATGGAGTTATTTTTATTTTTGTTTTCCTGCTAGATTCTATCTCCTGGTCTGATGGGAGGGTCCAACCTGCCTCTCACAGATCTTCCTGATGGAAGAGACCCTGAGTTATAGGTAATGTTTCCATGAAATGTTTCAACTTTGGCAAAACACTGCACTTCAATAAAAATGCTTAATCAAAAATATTCTGGCTGGCTCTACATATATGGTCCTTTTCATTAGCATTACAGAAAGAATATTTTCCGCCGAGCTACTTATATTCTTAAGCTGTCATTATGCCAGCAGTGAGCATTCTCCTCCTGCTGGCTGGCACTGCAGCCCAGATCCACTGGGGTGCAAATCATGAAACCTGCATTAGCTTCAGCAATGTGCTGTAAGACAATATTTGTCCCCCGAGTCAGCCTGCCCCAGGGGAGAATCTGTCCCACTGATTTGAATTTCTTTTTGCTGCTCACTGTCTTGCATTCCTCCTCTGTCCTATTATTTCTTCCTGCTCCTCTGCCTCCACTCGAGGAGCAGCATGTAACAGAGAGCAGGATTTTTTTTCCCTCCTTCAGCAAGCCTGATTGAGACTTCCATTTCTTGCCCTGCTTGTTGATCCACTGGAGCTAAACTCATATCCTTCACAATCCAGGGCGACGTGACAAGGCTCTCTGGGGACTATCCCGGCACACTACATGAATGAACAGTCCTATAAATGGTCAAATAGTTTTCCACTACCTTGACTTCTCTCTTGTGTTGCTCAGCTCTCAGAAAACAAAGATGATTGCTCTGTTTCAGCCTATAGCATGTTGAATTTGAAGAGCTCTTTTGTCCCCTGTTCCTTTTAATGACTGTTGATTTAGTTGTAATAAATAAACTTTCTCATCAAGAGATGTCTGTGTGCTCTTCCAGTGTGGGAGATGCTGTTATTCCCATTTATGCATGGGGACACTGAGTTGGAGAGAAGTTACGGGTGTTGTTTTTGTGGTGCTCAGCACTGCCGTCTCCAGCTAAAGTTGTGAGATCAGGAGGACCCAGCCTTCTCCTCCCAGGCAGAACTGGTAACAACACTCTTTGGAGAATGCAGTGTATTTTCCTGTGACCGCAGAGTGGGACAGTGCCACAGCAGCAAACTCCTGGACTAAGGATCAGTGTCATTTCCTTGTCCTTCCTCTGTCCATCCAGCCATTTGCCACTCTCACCTTGGCGTAAAAAGTCCTCTACAAAAGGACGTTTGGGCAACCAGCAAGGACATAGATGTCAGAAGTGGGAGATGATTCCTGGGTTTTGGTGCAGGCTCTGGAAGCATGTGTCCCAGGTGGGTGGTCCCCTCCAACTTACTGGCATCTTGGTTCCCTGCTGCACACCCAGTCTCTCTCCCTGCAGTCCCAGCAGCAGGAAGGAAATATTTTGAAGGGTTTCAGCCCACCAGAGGCTGCAGGAATTATTTCCCACCTCCTTAACTTTGTCGGAGTTTTGCTATCACCTAGATGCAAAAACATATCAAGGGGATTTCTGTTGCATTCTGCGAGGAAAACCTCTGCTTTTGGGATGTTTCAGGCCAGGGCAGATGGTGTACTCTTCCAGCCCTGCTTCTCTTTCCCCATCTCTGTTGCAACCCAGGCACACTAAGGGCTGTAGCCATGAAGCACAGAGGAAAAACACTGGTCCCAGAGTCCTCCTGGATGCTGCCTCCATGGTATCCAGAACGTTTGTGATGTGGCCGCAATTTCTGGGGCAATAAGACTGAGCCTGTGCTGCCCTTCGCTCCGGGCAGCTCCTGACATTCCCTCCAACCCAAAGCCAAAACAAAAAGAAAACCCAAGTTTAAAAAAAAAAAGGCTTTTTGACATTTGAACAAATTTAGTTTTCCCTTTATTTTATTCTCACTTTCTGAGCTTTGACTAGGACAGCACGTGGAGAAGATCACAACAGACCAGGAGGACAAGCACAGGAGGTTTGTGCAGAGAAGTGTTCAGATTTAGTGAGGCCATGACTTGCAGGACCCCCAAAATCTTTACTCTGCCCTAATGGGAATTCTCACAGAAGCAGGACACCCAGACGCCTAATGCAAAGCACCTCTGCACCTGCTGATTTTCTTTTTTGTTATTTAACCACCCTCTGCCCCACACACTTAGTATTTTGCCATTCCTTCCACTTCGTTTTGTGGTGTCGCTGCCTCTCTTTCCTGTAATATCACACCTGCTTTGTGATACTTCTCTGTAAGCCGTCACAGACAGCAATCAGTCTGGGATCCTCCTTTCCTGTAGTTAACTTCCTGCATTTATGAGAAAGTGGAAATTTAGAAGAAATTGTTTGGGGACTGGTAATAGCTGAAAGGTCCTGAACAGGGCAAGGACATCTAGAAAGACTCAGCCTGTATTAACACTAGCCCCATCAATCCCCTGCCGCAATGTTTATTCTGTGGTAGAAATGAAGCCTCGATTTACACCTAAGGAGAAAGAGTTTTTTTCCAGCTACTGCACTGATTTCCTGTAGTGACCTACATGTGGTCTCCATCATCTTGAGTCTATTGCATCTCACCTTCACCTCCCTCCAACCTAATCGCATCCATTCCTCTTCTCAGCTGAAGCCTCTCTCTTATCACTGTGTCAGAAGATTTCTTCTGCCTCTTTCAGTCTTTGGCATACCTGTGCCCTGCTCATCAGACCAACAGACACAACAGGCTTTGCTCCCACTCCCTGGCTTCCTCCTGTAACTTTGCTGCCTCTCTCTGTGCCCCGCAGCCTTGCGTGCGGCATGCATCTCAGGTGCTCTGTGCGGTGTGGCACTGCTCAGCTCCTGTTGCCTTCCCCAGGAGCCCTTTGGAGATGCTTTGCAATGGTTCTAGCCATGAAAAGAATGTTGTGCAAATGGTTTCAACAAACAAACAAATAAAACACTTTCTATTTTTGCTGTTTCCAGAAAAGAACAGAGAAATGGAAACCCAGGAGAGTCCTTGGGTGAATCTTGTTTTTGGGTTTTTTTTGTGAATGAGTGGAGGGTCAGATCAACCTCATATACAGCAGTGCTGTAGCTGTAAAGGTCATAAAGGGTCAGAGGAATGTGCCTTTCTTCTTATCATCCCTCCTAATTCTGCAGAAATCTCTCTATTGGATTTTAATGCTATTTTTTGTGGCAAATTGAGGTCACTGTGCTGGGTGTTTTATAACATACACAAGCATGAACGCAGGCTGATGCTGCCTGCCAACCTTTGTGCCCAGCGGTGGTACAAGACCTGCTGCTGGTGTAACCTCCTGCTTGTGCAAGTTCCTCCTCAGGCTGGTTAACAAACACCCACTTCTTCCAGAAGCGAAGGATCGTGATGTCAACCTCAGCACCCAGCAGCTGCATTGACATTGTAACAATAGGGCTATTGTAACTGGAAGGAGGTGATGTTTTCCAGGGATTCATTGAGCAAGAAAGACTCTGAAGTGTGTGAGATCTGAAGAGAGCAACAAATGACAATTCAGCATAAAGGCACTCTCTTTCCTTTTGGGAGAGTGGAAGAGAAAAATAATATGATCTAATAAAAGATATGACGTTTCATCCCTACATACCTTGCCTCTCCAACACAAAAACAGACTAGAAGAACCTAGTTTGGCCAAGATATAAGTTTAGCAACTGTTGAGTTGTTTCCAGTTGGACAACAGGCAATGAGGAGTGTTGGAGGCAGCAGAAGGGAATTGGGAATAGCTGTTTACCCAGTCCTGGTGCTGCTAAAATCGATTAGCTTTCTTCTCCTTGCCGCCATCATTGCACAGACCCATACTTGTTCATGTGTTTAAATGTGCAGGCATGACTGCTTGAGCCAAGGGTTACTCTGATATCTGTGTGTTTAATTGCATGCACAGTGTTAAATATTCAGGCAAACAATTCCTGCAGCTTTTGCCTCCTTTCAAAGTGTGACCCAGTGAACCCCTGCAGGCTGTCTGAACTGCAGTGACAGCCTTGCCAGTCGGACACTGTATCTGCTTTAAAGGCCAAGCTGTCATGTCTTACACACCAAATCTGCAATTCAAAGCAGCCCCCTCTTCACATTCCCCAGCCTGCATCTGAGACATTCACCAACAGCCTCAAAATCTTGCTCCTTCTTCATCATGTTGCCTGCTTGAGAGAGTAAGACCTGGCATGGGCAGAGGGTGGCAGGGCAGGGTCCCTGCTTTTCCCATCCTGTGACACCATCCCAGGGATGGTGTGACCCCATCTATCACTTATTAGATGTGGGCTGGAGAAAGGAGAAAGAACCTGCCTAGCCTGTTGTTAGCTTAGGAAGAACCTGGGTCTTGTGATTAAGGAAAAAACTGGGGGCTAAAGGCTTCTGCCCTCTGGCTCTGGCTCTGATGCAGATGTCCAGATGGCCTTGGGCAAGTCACCTGAACTCCAGGTGTTCAGCTGTGTTCCTCCATCCTGTTGCCTGCCTCATCTCTTTGCATCAAAGTGCCTGTGTACCCTTGTGGACCACTACTGAGATGCCCGGGCAATTAAAAAAAAACAAGCACTCCGGCACTAGGATCGTGATGGATCCATCTACCATATTTTCCACTTTCTCTGGAAAAAAACGGAGTGTGCCACAAAAGAAAACAAAAAACAACAATGGAAATCTCTGTTTGAGTTTGTCAGTTGTTGGAGCAAAGAATTATCCTGGTTATGACAGTATGTGCTGCCTCATGCAACATAGTGTTTCTGCAACACCAAACCAAAGATATCCCACTTCTGAGAATAGGTTTTGTCATTACACTCTTGTTAGGCTTGGATTTGTAGTTCCAAGATGGGAATAGCTTCCCCCTGCCCCTCACTAACCCCCTGCCAAGCCCATCAGAATCTATAGGGAAGGTTGAAGAGAATAGTGGGATTTGCTCTCTCTCTTTTTTTGTCTGTGATTTGAAATCTGCTGCATTTCTTTACTGTTGGAGAAAAAAAAAATCTCCTATATTAGTGTTAAGACTGTTTTCACCCCACGCCTCCTTCCACATCTCCTCTCATTCCTTTTAAAGACAGCTTGACTGCGGGTGTGAAATACAGTGTGGGGAGTCCATACATTACTTCCCTTGAAGTAAATCGAGATTTTCGTTATTTCGCAGACATTTTGCCTGAGCTATTTACGTAGCCTTTCCTAGGTGCAGGCCTGAGCTGTTTGCTGGGAGATTCAGGACCCGCATGAGCTGTCAGTCCCCACTTTCCTTCTCAGGGCAGTCGCTTCAGTGCAGCCACTGCCAGCCTACCCGGGTGCAAACCAAACCAGGTTTGTGCTGAATGAAAAATGCAGCCATTACAACGCTCCTTTTTCATTCCTCCACCTGATCCTCCAAGGAGAGCTCCAGCTAGTAATTATTTGGGAAATTGGAGCCATCTGTGGGGCACAGGGAGCTTTATCTTTGCATGCTGCGCACAGCAATGATATGAACCGGGAGTCCCATAGGAAAAACACTATTATTATTTAAAGAGCTATCGGCTGTCATTGCTCTGCCCTCTGCTGAGGTCTCTGCAGCTATCTGATTGCCTGGCTGTTTGGCTTTACACTGATTTATTGTACTTACATAAATAGGATGACTAATGTGTTTTCCAAATGGTAATTCCACACCCAACTGTAATCCCCCTCTTTGTTCTGCATGAGCCCTGGGGTGTTATTTTCTTTCCCGTATCCATCCTGAATTGCCTTGTTTCTCTTGGGCTTCAAGGTGTCTCCAGTACCTTCAGGAAGCTTTGCTTGTGTAGCAGTAGCTGCTCATTTCTGTGCAAAGGGTTGTAGTTTCAAACCCTGTTTGGATTACTGAGCTGCTTTCCATGTGTGGCTGCAGAGCTGCAACCTCACCGGCATCTCTCCCCAGCAGGGGCTGGGAGACTGCATCTGGAATCACCGTGTCCAGTTTTGTCCCCCCAGTACAAGAAAGACATCAGCAAAATGGAACAAGGTCCTCTTGGCGGATGACCACCAAGATGGTCAGGGAGCCAGAGCACAGGACGTAAGAGAAAAGGCTGAGAGATTGGATTTGTTCAGCCTGGAGAAGGGAAGAGAAAGGGGGATTTTACTGGTCTTTTCACCTGGCTAAAGGAGGTTATAGGGAGGATGGAGCCAAGGCTCTCTCAGAGGTACAAAACGTTAGGACAGGAAGCAAAGCATACAAGTTGCAGCAAGAAAAATTCTGTTTCATAAAGAAAAATAAATTCCCCAGGAAGATGGTACAACACTGAAACAGGGACCACAGAGTCTGTGGATCTCCACCACTGGAGAAATCCAAAATTCAAGTGGACAAGGCCCTGAGCACCCTGCTCTAGCTTTGAAGTTGCCCTGCTGAGAGCAGGGGTTGGAGTACCTTGCAGTCCCTTGCAACCTGACTCATTCTGCAATTCTGCCCTCTGTCCCTGCCTCCCAGGAGAGCGCTGGGGAGAGGAGGGGAGCCTCGGCCAGCTGTCCTTCTCCCTGCTCGCTCTCTGTGGCTACCCACTGTAAAAGATTGCTGGGAAAGGAGATTGTGAGAGAAGGGGGAATATAATTCCCTCTCCCTATTAACATTACCTGACGTGACTGTCTTTTCCATTTGGCCAGAAATTTTCTGCAGGGGAGAAGAGAAATTGGGCCATTTCCTTGCATTTTCAAAAGTCCTGTGCAGTGGCCTGACTGCCTGTGCGGTCTCTGCTGAGCTGGGCTGAGCTAGAGCCAAGCAAATTATGGGGAAAAAAGCAACAGGTCAAACAAACTTGTCATGAGGAAGTTTTCCCAGTTGTGAATTCAGGGGAGGGGAAGGGATTTATTTATTGAATAAATCACTGTCTTGTGCTGTCTCTGTGTTTGTCTGTGGCTTTATCTATTAAATGGAGCCATTAGGAGAACTAAAATGCTCCCCAGAGTCATTCAGGATGAAAACACTTTCCCTTATGTCCCAGCTACTTCTTACCACCAGAAACAATTTCCCGTCTCTCAGAGGCCTTTGCTATACACAGCGTGTAAGTGATGGCCTAGGATGGCTGAACGGTGCCATCCTAAATCTCTGCTTTGTTGCACATGATGAGTTAGAATAAATGCAATAAATTGTGGTGTGTCGGTAATGGGAAAAGCAATGAAGCAAGGTCCAAAACAAGAGCAGGCCACTTTGCAGATAATAATTCCACAGCTGATAGCTCAGCGGTGATCAGAAAGCTATGGCAGTCTGGTGGCCAGTCCTTCCCCTAATGTGAAATGGGCTGGGGGCTTTGGTCCAGCCCCTTGCCAGAGGCACGTGTTACGTACAAAAGGGCTACAATGAGTGTGCCTGGAGGCAGATTCTGCAGCCTCTGTTTCCTGCCTTTAGGTGCTTCATATGCATCAGGGTGAAAACATGTTGGAAGTGACCTGGGGGATCTTGGCACTGGTACAAGGCCAGTACAAGCGAAGTAAGTAAACCCGCTCATTCTTTCTTACCAATTTGCAAGCAGTTAGTTGGAGTATTTCATTTAATGTCAACGGGATTAACGCACATTTCCCCCTCAGTCAAAGTTTGCATGAAAATCTTTTGCCTTAGAAGACATTTTCCTGCTTGTCCACTCTGATGGGACCTCAAGCCAGACTGAGAATGGAGGGTGATCTGTCCATGCCTATGCCTTATACTTATAAGAAGCTCCTCCAAAAAGTCCGGTTTTTAAGCTCAAAAAGCCAGGTTGTTTTAGGATGCTGACTAAAGCGATTAACTTTCTAAGAGATGGAGGAAACTCAGGTGAGGCAAAAGAGAAGTAAAGGGCTTTAGAAAGAAGTGTTCCCTGACTATTGTGTTTGTGGCCCTCTACTCCTCTTGGCCTTGCTCAAAGTGCAGCTCCAAACCTGTCACTAGGTCCCATCTCCCCCCTTCCAGCATCTCCCTCTTCTTGCAGGCTCAATTCTCCGATCCCCTTGGAGGCGCTTGGGTAATTGTCCCAGAGGGAGCCATGTCCCTCCCACGTCCTCCAGCCAGCCTCCACCCAAAGCTACATCACACAGCTGCCAACAAAAATATAAAACTATCCATCTCATGAAAAAACCCTGCTCTTTTCTCGCAGGTGGATTGGGCTTGCTGCTCGGCCTCCTGCAAATAAGCCCCTCTTCGGCTGTGTCAGTGCAGGAGTGCCCTGGCTTTTGGCTGGTACCTGCGGTGGCTGTAAGCAAGCGTGGATGCTGCTGGCAGCATCGTGGTGGCATTGTGGAGCTCTGCTGAGGCATCACCCGTGTAATCAGGTGGTGCCTGTGGTCGGTGCTGAGCCACCTCGGTGCACACCTCGGCTGCACTGCCTGGCACCGGCTCATGCGTACACAGCTGGGACTGTTGCACAGGCACAGCCTGCGGTAGCTGTCAGGTGAGGAGAGTCTTTTCAGGGCACTGCAGGCAGGGGAGAAAGTTAAGAAATTATTCAGTTTGCTGAGAGTGCTTTGGACGAGAAAGCAGGTTTGCGATGGGGTGAGGAGTGTGAAATTGTGATCTGTGGTAACGACGGAGCATTTGTCTGCTCCTGCACCTGCCTCCTACACTGACCAAAATCTTTTTGGACGGGGGCATATTTCCCCATCAGAAATTTAAAAATTCAGGGAGGCAGAGAGAGAGAGAGATATCTTTCTCTCTTCCCCACCCTTCCCACAGCTCACATCAGCAGCTGATCTCTCCTTGTTCTGACTTGTAGAAGACAGACAAACAGCCCTATGATCAACCAATATATCTTTCAAAACCCACTAAGAGAACCCAGGTCTGACCTACTGCCTTCCTTGTCCTGCCAAAACCCTATTTAAGAAATATGAAGCTGTGACCATGTTTATTCATCAGTAACTGTGTGGGATTTATTTTTTCCTTTCCCTGCCCTGACCCCATGTTGAAGCATGCACAAGCACACACACACGTTGTTGGCAAGCTGGAAAACATGCAGGCTACGTTGAGCATTTCATGTAATACCTTTATAGGATTAAATATTTGAACATTTCCATTAATCATTCCATTAACTGAACTGCATTACCCTCACCAGTGACAGCTGGAGGAACAAGCCCCCAGCCTCACTGCTAACATGTTTACCCTCCCTTCCCACTTTGGAGTCCCTCGTAATCTAATCTTGGGAACCTTTTACAGAGCCAGCATCCCCCACTGGAGACTGCTCTGTCTTCAACATCCTTTGCAAATTGCTTATTGAAAGAGATCCCTTCTTATTACTTCCCTTCCTTTGCCTTCCAGCGGGCAAGCAAGCAGCAAGCAGGCTGCAATCTGATTAGCAAACTGTGCAGAGCATGAAAGCTGGAGAGAGGGAACGCAGGCAAATGGTCCAGGTGGAGGGGATCCAGTTCCTCACCTACCCCCTTCTCCATGGCTATCTGCTTCCAAACAGGATGCAAATCAGTGCCTTCTTGGATCACGGCTTTGAGATGTCAGTCACAGGCCCTGTCTCCCATCCTATCTGGGGCTGTTTAGCCTGGAGAAGAGGAGGCTGAGGGGAGACCTTATCTCTCTCTACAACTACCTGGAAGGTGGGCGTAGTGAGGTGGGTGTTGGTCTCTTCTCCCAAGTAGCAAGCGATAGGACGAGAGGAAATGGCCTCAAGTTGCGCCAGGGGAGGTTTAGATTGGATATTAGGAAAAACTTCTCCACAGAGAGGGTTGTCAGGCATTGGAACAGGCTGCCCAGGGAAGTGGTTGAGTCACCATCCCTGGAGGTATTTAAAAGACGGGCAGACGAGGTGCTTAGGGACGTGGTTTAGTAGTGGACAGGTATGGTTGGACTCGATGATCTTAAAGGTCTTTTCCAACCAAATGATTCTATGATTCTATGATTCTATTTCTTATCCCAGCTTGCTTCTGCCCAGCTTCCCCACCATCGGGGATGAGGTTGCACAGGTTCAGCTGAGAAGTGCTGAGTGATGCACTGGTTTTCATGGGCTGAGGCTCTGGCTCAGATCCATTCAGCACACCTTGTCTTTCCCTGACTCCTCTGCAGTCCCTGTCATGTACAGGAGAGCCAACACTGGATTTGAGAGGTGGTTCCAGCTCCCCAGCCATGCTCTATCCTATTGCAGGACAAGGACAGGATATCTCTACTGAAATGAAGGATGTGTGAGTAGAGTGAAGTTGACACAGGTGGGAAGAGGAGAATCAGGCTTAAGGTTTGTGTGCAAAGTGTAATCATCTGGCAGTTTCTGCAGGCTGCGTAATGAACCTGATCAATGTAAAAATAATGCAGTTTCTTGTGATTCTGGAACGCCTTCTCATTAAAATTGTACATTTGCCTTTCTTTAAAAAGTGACATATGAGAATGTGCATATTGCATCATATTAAAAAGCAGAGAAAAATTGCAAGCACCATCTCACATTGCTAGGTACAACAAACACTGTTGGCATCCCTAATATGAAAGTTTTTAATTTGATAGTTTATATTCCATTAGCATCCCTCATCTATCAAACCTGAAGTGCATAAATGTAGCATAGCATACAGTACTTTGCATTTGCAAAGACGGTGCTGTGAGGTGCATAAGAAAATATTTCTTGAGGCTCTAAAAAGCCATTTTAAACATGATCTTGTATTTGCAAAACTAAAAAGGAAACTGGAAGTGAATGGGCTGTACCGGTATTATGAGAAACCATTACAGAGTTACATTTCACAAACATCCGCCTGTTTACCTACTGACCAAACAATTGCCTTATCTAATGATCCATCTAGTCTGTTATTGTACTGCTCCCAAAAATATCACTGGCACTTGTTTAAGAGGCAAGGAAGAAAATAGTGCCCACGAACACATTTTCCTGGAGGGAAGCTTCTTCCTGATGTTTCAGACTGTGATCAGCATATGATCAACCATTGGTGTCCTTAGTTTGTTGAATCATCTACATTTTCAAATCCTTAGCGGTCTTTAAATACATCTATTTTGGGGTCTGAAATAGGCAATCCCATAAAAGAGAATGAATTTTTAGCTGCCAGATGTTGAGTGCTCTCTGAAAAGTAGGCTTCTTTTAAAGGAGGGTACCAAAAATCCTGCTGCCCTAAATCACTGCACGCTTTGGAAAATGTTGGCTACTGCTTTTGGAGAAGATTAATAGCCTTTTGGGATGAGCAAAAAGTGTTACATCTCCTTTCATTTGTGTGCAGAAGTCCATTGATTCAGGCTCCCATTGTGGGTAATTCAAAGGTTTACACGTAAGGTTAGTAGTCCCCTGCTACATATTTCATTTTATACATAATAGGGGGCATTCTACTGGCCCATTTGACACTAGTCAATAACATAAGCACAAGTCGTGGCTGATGAAATTAAAGGAAGACAAAAACCATAACACAACTATTTGTCTCGGCAGCATACAGCTGTCCAGTGGGACTCTCTTGCAGAAAGCCACTCAGGCAAGGTCAGACTTTGATAAAGGACAGATACTCTGTGACTACTTGAGCTGCATACGATAAAGTAAAAGTAATCATCCATGATTCAAGACAAAAACCTGTTTCCACAGAGCTCTCAACCCTTTCTTCCTCTGCTTTGTGTACAGCAAGCATTACATCAAGCCTCACCTGTCATTAGACAATGCATGGACCATTCCCTGACTTAGCTACACAATAGCTTCTCTTCATCTGTGGTGCTACGGATATCATGATGGTCTCCGACTCTTATATGCCCTTAGTAGTAAATGGAATTAATTTAACACTGGGATGGTAGGTGCAGTATGGGGAGGGATCACTTCATCACTGCTTGACTACTGCAAACCATTGCTCTGTAGTCTAACCTGATATGAAGAGGAATTACCTCAAATCCTCCCACAATTTTTTTCCTGGCTCACAGGGGTGGTACCTGTGGAGGTGCTCACACTGTGGTGGGCTTACACGAGCCAGGGCTGCTTGGTAACACTTCAGATGGTGAACAAAGTGGGCAAACTCAGTCTTGCTGCCTCCTGACACAGTAGAGGACCATACTTCTCCCAGAGACATCAAGAATCTTGAAGCTCCTGGGATTGGCTGGGAAGCAGGAGCTGCTCTAAGCACTTGAGAAAGCACCTAGCTCTAAGTCAAGATTTTGGGATGCTCCAGGTGACAGGTCTTTCCACGGTGCACTTCATTGCTCTCCACTGCACAGTGCTTCGGGGCTCAGCCTGTATCCAAGCCTGATGTCTAGGGAAGGAGCTATGGGAAAAGCTCTAGTTCAAGTATTCATGAGATTTGGGGCCAGGTGAGGAGGCTGGGATTTGCACTTCCATTTGATGCTCTCCCCTGTCTCTTTAATTTGGTTAAAACAGAACATCATCCTACATGTGAGAATCCCTATGTGGATTTGAAGTAGGCAGTTGAGCCAAAAACCTGGATCCAAATGCAGCCTGTGCATCAGAGTGGGGATTTCTTCACAGCCCCAGAGCACCTTCTGTGTCTTCATCCCTGCCCAGCAGAAACAAACAAATGAAATGCACCAAAAAAAAACCCCACCAAGAGAAACTTAGCCATTGTGATTAGCAGAAATTTTGCAAGAAACAATGGAAAATGACAGCATACAAATCCCAACAGGTGTTGTTTCAGGCAGCGCTACAGATGCGAGCACAGAGAGCAGATGCTTTGAGACCAGCTGGGAAGGACTGAAGTCAAACAAAATCAGTTGCATTGTGCTAGTTTAGAGCCACCTAGTAGAGCTGAACACTTTGAACCATGAAACCTATAGCCCCTTCCAGCAGTCATCAGCAAAAACCTACATGTGCGAAGAGGCTGAATCCTCCACAACTCAGGTTGATACCCCCACATCAAATGCACTCACAGATCTCTAAAGGAAGCTCCTCATGAGATAAGGATGACAGGACATCTGCCAAGAGCCATGTGTTCAAAGTAAACTCATTCATGGTTGCATCCACTTCAGAGTAGGATTTCATCCCTGTGTGCAGGGGTGGATTTGAAGTCTGTTTTGGGGAACCATTAAATTCTTAGCTCACCATTTCTTCTTCACAAGATGGCAATCCTGGTGTTATTTGCATGTGGAGTGAAGCACTGCCATGTCCTCACCTCCCCCAGACCTCTCTCCTTCCAGTCTCCATCCGCAGAGGTTTCATGTGTAACATCCAGCTATGGTCAATACCACAGCTTGTTTTGATACCTTCAGTCTGTTTGCTTCTCTGCAGAGTTTGTATTTAGTGAAATACTTTCATCGTACACTGTGTGCCTGGTTGCAATCTATTCTTCTGGCACTCAGCTTTCATACAATGTGCCCCCTTGTACTTGTTCTTTTCCCACAGTATTGTGGCATAGATGGAGTCAGCTTCAGACAAGAATCTTCTTCTGGAGGAGGCAGATCCTAGGCTTTTCGGTTGTAGCTTCCACTCCCTTCTGTGTCTCACCTGTGGACTTCAGAGATAAATTGCCTCTGCCATTTCCTTCAGGATGTCCTCAAAAGGGCACTGGAGACATCTACCTTCACCTGTGGAAATTCAATTTTTGGAAAATACGAGTCCTCCAATACAATGCACTGGGGTGCAGTTGGAGTGTGGCAGGCTGGAAGCGGAGTCTGCACAAAGCTTTTGTGTGAATGGAAAATGTATTTCTGGAAGGAGACAGCTAGCACCTTTTGAGCCCAAGTACCTCATACAGAACTTAGTGCCTCTGGTGTTGTTGCAGATGCCCTTCAACCCTTCTGCCTGGGCCCTGAGCCCAGAAACATGCCAGCACCATTAGGTCACATCTTTAAAGCAAGACATCCATCTGAGGCTGCAGAGCCAAATCACAGCCTCAAGCATTGTATCCCTGTGATGCTCCCTGCTAGGCATATCCCATGAAGAGCAAAGTGTGCAGCTTAGGGATGGCATCGGCCCATGTCCCTCCTGAGTGGTGGTAGGAGGCAGTGTGAGACCCTGCTCCTCATTCAGAGCACCGGAGGGTTCCCATCCATGTACTTTGGGGTCCTGCAGGCTGGTGCTGGAGTCCCACACCTTTGCTGGTCGCTGCTCCTGGGAAAACCAGCTGCTATATTTCACCTAAAAAGGCAAAAGCAAGCCATCTGAAGACCAGCCTGGCGTGTGAAAAAGGAAACCAAATGCAGAAGGGAATCACTCAAAAGAAGTTCATTGAACTGGCCCAAAATCACAGCACGCCGCCTACCTGCTGCTGTCTTAAATACCCACAAATAAAACTGTGGGCATTGTACGGCTGAAGATACAGAGCGACAGACACACATTCAAATAATTATGCTTATATGTGTATATATATGCATTACATACCTTTGAACTCACGCATATATATACATTAATATAGATGAACCGCATTTTTATATAATTCTGTTATACTGCAGTGAAGTTGGTGAGCTGCTTTTATTGAAACCAGCACATGTGAGTTTTTCAGAGCAGAAAAACAAAAGAACAAAACCCTGCAACCTCACGCTGCCCAAGAGTGGTTTCTAATTACAGTCACTGTTACAGATCACCACTGCTGAGGATGCAAAAGAGAAAAGCTGAAAGATGATGGCAGAATTGCCAGCAGCTTTCAAAGCAACCTGTGGGCTGCTAATGCAGCGTGTGGAAAGCTTTAGTACTGAAAGCCTCTGAGCATGAGAGACAAACAAATATAGGGAAGGGAGGAGGATGCACTGGCCTGTCACACAGTCATTGACAGAGACCCAAAATGAAAACTTTTCAGCTACGTTTAGTCATTAACTAACAAACAAGCGAATAACCTGAAATGTGAGCTGCTAGCAGGCCTGTGAATAGTTATAAGGATTTCTGTGAGGGGAAGAAAATAAATAATCAGAAAAATATATTTGATATTTATTCAATAGTTTGCTGAAACATTCACACCATGAACCAGAACAGACCTGATCTCAACTATGCCAAAATATATCTCAGTTTCAGTGCACAAAGGGAGCCATAGGACCAGAATCCAGACCACTGAGCCTTTTTTACCATTCTTTTATACTGGTTTTATGCTATATTTACTCTGCAGAGTTATTGCAGCACAGTGGAATGGAAAATGAGTCCTTAGTACATTAGATATTTACAGAAGAAAAGCCACTTGATAATACTTAAATAAGAATTGTGATATAGACCAGTAATACCATCCCAGAGACAGACTGCAACTACTGAGAGTCATCCATTTCTATTGTTTATTAACCTTTAAGTAGCATTTGTTTTCTAAAGAAAAACTTCAGGGGCTGTTCCTTGAAGTCAAACTTATAACAAAATCATGATAATTTTCAATGTAAAACATCTAAATGGAGTTGGACAGAGATGGATACGACCTGCATGGAGGCAGGCACCCAGAGGAACACTGGCTTCAGGCGGAATCCTGCCCTGGGCAACATGGAACACCTCAGGGTTAAGAGGGGAAAAGCAGGAAAAAAGGATATGCAGGTGATGGCTGGGCCCAGAATATAGCAGAGAGAGAGGACAGTGATCAGTGGTCCCAGCAACAGCTTGTATATGGAGAACCCCAGGATGGGAAAAATTTGTAGGACCTTGGAAGTGGAGTTTTAGCCTATTTTTTTACCATCCTTTAATGGGTAGGATTCATCTTTCTTAATATCAGCCATTTAAAAATTAGTCTGAGGTCATCATCTAGGCTTGTGTAGACAGCAAAGGGTGGGAACAACCTAGTACACAATCAATGAATTTTCTTCCTGAAGTGCTTCTTTCTATCTCAGCCAGGTTATGTTTCTAAATTTTAAATGGTTGCAGTTAAAAGACATGATTCCCACCCTTAATGGGTGGGACTTTTTGCCGGAGGTGCAGCTGGATTCCTCCAAAGGAATTTGAATTTTGAGACATTCTGCAGGGGAAAGGCAGACAAAGCATGGGTAACACAGAGAAGCAGACTCAAGAAGAGGCGTGGGATTAGACTGACCTCAGACCTGGTGAGAGTCTGAGGTTTAAACTTACAGTAGATCTTTAAGACAGGCATTTTATATGGTTCTATCTAATTAGTTGCCATGAAATAATGGCATGAAAGCCTTGCACTGAAAGCTGAGTCTCTGCCTCATCAGGAGAGTCACAGCTGGGACAGAAGTGGGACCTAGAAGTTGGGGCTGTTTTTGCTCTACCGGCTTATCACAGAGTCACAGTGTGTTCAGGCTGGGGCGGGGACTGGCGGCTCTGTTCAAAGACCTTTATTTAGCTCAAGCCTATCTATCAGTGCATCTACCAAATGGAGGCCCAGCTTGGATGAAAAGCAGATGCAAGGGGAAAACCTTTGTGCCAGTGGAAGCACCTTCACTGAGTTCTGCAGTGCTGCCCTTGATTTGACCCAGTGTAAAATCAAGATCAGCCACCATGTTTGCTGAGCTGCAAAATCAATGGCTAGAGACACAACACAGACACTATAGGAACTCTGACAAGAAATGATAAGAGGATGGAAAATTAAGAAGAACCTAAAAGAAACCAAGAGCTGAGGTTGATACTACTAAAATACATTTTTCATCAGAAAGTCATATTATTAGACCTTTTCCATCCAAGACAGAAGTGTCTTCCACAGAAAATTGTATTTTTGTTAAAAAAACCCCTAAAAGGACCAGGCTGAAATTTTTCTACGAAGAAATCTCTAGTGGGGTAAGCCACAGAGTGTCCCAAGGGAACTACAGTTCAGCTGACTCGTTGTCTCATTGTCATATATGGCATATGCTCCACAGCCAGACTTCAACTCCTGCTGGAAGCCTGTCTGAAGGAGATTTGCAATACGCTACCTACCTCTGCCAGGAGGAGAGTTTGGGGTGCAGCAGGAGAGATATAGTAACGAGGCATCATGATTGATAGGAGAGGAGATGATATGGAGAGGAGATGATATGGTGCCTCACTTAGGGTGTTCATTAGGCTCCCTGGCAGCGCTATGGTATCTAAACACCTGGGTTTTCATCCAAAACACTCCTCTTCTTCCTACCCCCTCCAAATGAGAACAACTTCCACCTGCAATGTTGACTTTGTTATTTTGGAACTTCTTGTACTACCTGTCAGAGAGCCTGGTGACAACATCTTTTTGGTATTATTGTGATTTTCCCTGCTTTTTCTAAATTAACCTGATCTTACCTTTCTCTCTCTTGTAGCTCCCATTTTCTTCCATAACTACTGGCCCTTCTGTGTCCTCACTTAAATCATCAACACTTTTCATCGTTGTCTTGCCAGTTTCTTGTAAGTCTCCTGTAAAAGGTGTGATCATTTCCACATCTCCTTAGCTCCCTTCCCCATGCAGATACTGACTCACGGCTGTGCAAGCCTACCTTTATCCCAACACTAATGTCTTTGGAAAATTAAGTCTGGGTTTAGACTTGTATCCAGGAGAGCTGAATCAGGTCTGGAGTTTGATTTTCTTTTTTCTAGATTTTTCTATGTCACATGATATTATTTTGGCCCATATACTCTCTCTTGATGTTTCTATTTAGTATTTATTTGGTACCACCTTTTCTCCATTTTGTTTTTTCTGTTTCCTCTCTGGCAGACAATCTGGACAGATGAAGGCATTTTTAGCCTCACAAGAACATCCTTTGGCAATATGGGGGACCCATCATTCATGAATGGGGAAATGAAACACAGAGAAATTCAGCGACTTGATCAAGGTCACAGTAAGAAAGCTATAGCAAAAGGAGGGAATTGAATTTGAGTGTCCTGAGCTCATACCTAAGGTACAGGTCCATTCTTCCAGGTAAATAAATTAATGTATTACTAGGCATTACTGATATACTAACAGGTGGCTTTGGCAATGCTATCTATCAGAAAGTCATAAAGATTTCACCCAGAAGTGACCTGCAGTGGCATCTTTTATGTTTTCTGGGTTTTTTTCTCTCTTTGTGGAGGAGAGAAGGAACTGAATTAAAAAAATGCAGTAAGGCATACAAGTGTTGCTTCCCACCACACTCAGTCCAAGGCTAATTCTCTTTTCAGGAGGGGAAGAGGCTTTTTTATTTCAGGGAGGAATAGCACTGGCGGGTGCTGGCTGGGGAAGATGACCGTTTGACTTCTGCAGGCTGCCCTCTCAGTGCAGAAGAGGAACAGGTACATCTTCAAGTGTCTGACTGAAAGGAAAAGCAGACTGCATTACTAGCTTCTAGCAACTTGCTTCCCACTACCATTTTTAAAATTAATATGTTGCTGTGCTCTTTTCTACTTCATGTAGCTTGTCAAGGACTTTTCACATTACCTAGAAATAGCACGTAATGCCATGTTTTCATAAAAATAAACTAAATGCTTGCTGCTGCTGGTTAAACACTGTCTACTTAACTCCCTCATATCCAGATTTTTGCAGAAAGCAGCCTATATTGCCAAGAACCAGCATGTTTGCAGATGACACCAAGCTGAGTGGTGCAGCTGACACGCCTGAGGGACGGGATGTCATCCAAAGGGACCTGGACAGGCTGGAGAGGTGGGCCTGTGTGAACCTCATGAGGTTCAAAAAGGCCAAGTGCAAGGTCCTGCACATGGGTCGGGGCAACCCCCGATATCAATACAGGCTGGGAGATGAGTGGATTGAGAGCAGCCCTGCAGAGAAGGACTTGGGGGTATTGGTGGAAGAAAAACTGGACACGAGCGAACAAGGTGCGCTTGCAGCCCAGAAGGCCAACCGTATCCTGGGCTGCATCAAAAGAAGCGTGGCCAGCAGGTCGAGGGAGGTGATTCTGCCCCTCTGCTGTGGTGAGACCTCACCTGGAGTACTGCATCCAGCTCTGGAGCCCTCAGCACAAGAAGGACATGGAGCTGTTGGAGCGGGTCCAGAAGAGGGCCACGAAAATGATCCGAGGGCTGGAGCACCTCTCCTACGAGGACAGGCTGAGAGAGTTGGGGTTGTTCAGTCTGGAGAAGAGAAGGCTGTGGGGAGACCTTCTTGCGGCCTTTCAGTACTTAAAGGGGGCCTATAGGAAAGATGGGGACAATCTTTTTAGCAAGGCCTGTTGTGACAGGACAAGGAGTAATGGTTTTAAACTAAAGGAGGGGAAATTTAGGCTAGATATAAGGAAGAAATTATTTACAGTGAGGGTGGTGAAGCACTGGAACAGGTTACCCAGGGAGGTAGTGGAGGCCCTATCCTAGAAACCTTTAAGGTCAGGTTGACGGGGCTCTGAGCAACCTGATGTAGTTGAAGATGTCCCTGCTCACTGCAGGGGGGTTGAACAAGATGACCTCTAAAGGTCCCTTCCAACCCAAAGCATTCTGTGATTCTATGATTCTATGATTTAGGAAACCTTTGGCACAACTGCTGTAAAGCATGTTAGATATTTCAGGTGTTAAGGAGCAATTCTTCCTTTACGAAATGGACTTTGCTATACGTCGTTGAGGACTTCCTACAGACAAGATGCAGCTAAATCTGTCTGCCTGCTCTGGGTATGTTGGTGCAGTGATCATTTAGTTGGATCCATGAGCTGAAATCTTTGCTGACATCTTTCACTGACACCAACCAAGTAAGTGTGCATTACTTCAGGTAGCATCAGAGTGCCTAAGGTCTCCCCTGGATATAGGTTGCCAAGTCCTTCAGTTTTCTTGACGTCTCCTCCACCTATAATGCTTCTCTAAGGACAGCTTGTAACATATGGCCTTGAACTAGATACCTCCTTGAAAACCTGCCAGTCCCCAGCCAGCTCCCAATGGAAGTGCCGGTTCTTTTTGTCATGATCATTTCATTGCTCTAACCAGCTGCAGTATAACTCCTCTTTACCCGGGAAGTACCCTAGATGCTGATACGTTGCTTCTGCAGCTGGACTGGAGAACCTAAGATAACACAGTGAAATTTTTGCAGTTTGGGTTCCTTGAATCTCATGCATTAGGTTGTTCCTTGCTATTTGTACTGATTTCTAGGCTCATTTCAGTGATAGGACTGAAGACAATGTAAAATGATAGATGGACATATACAAGAAAACTGTTGATATAAGCAAGTTTTACACTGAGGTTCATCATCATAAAATGGCACATATTTGTGCCAAAATTGTTTGCACAATATCACAAAGTGGTGATTCTCTGTGGACTAAAGTATCTCTTCGCTTTCTGAGTGTAATAAATGGAAGTAGATTGAATAGCTGATTCCCAGGATTTGTCTGTATGTATAACAGTTGAGATGCATTCACTGTCTCTAGTTTCTCTTCGCAATCGCTTGTATCTGGAGCTGCTTAGAAGATTAATGACAACATTTTGGAAGCCTTTCTCTGCCCCCTCCCTTATTGCCTTTCAGAACAGGAAACAACAGACTGCATTTACTGAAGACTGAGCATCTTCCCAGCCTTATGTTGAGCAATGGGGCACACACACAATTTCTGGTAAAAAATATTCTTTATTTCCTGACCTTGCAGACATGGAATAAGGAAAGTTGTAAAGGTTTAACCCCTGGTACCGTGGCACTCCTCACTGTTTATGATTCTGCTTTATAACCTGTTTGAGTGAAATCTGCATTTATGCTTGAGCTGATAAAGACTCTTTGTGTGCTGCCTGTGAAGGAGTTGGCTAAGTTTATCTGAGAAGACACAATGGTTTACCCAAGCCTTGGCTTTTCTAGGAATCCCAGGGGTTTTTGTTTTCTGTGGAGGACATGGGGATTGTGGTGGCTTCCAAGGCAGAGGAGGCAGAGGGGGCCACCAGGGGAGAACTCATGCTCTGGTCAAGGAGAAACTCCCTAATCCCTCTCGTGATGAGAACGTTTCCCTTTGTCCCTATTCTTTGGAGCACATCAGGAAGGCAAGGAGGTAGTTACAGGCTGAGAAAAGCACAAAAGTTCCTGCCCTCTGGCAGTCCCAGACTGCTGCAGCAGCAGTGTGTGCCAGTTCATCCAAGGCATGCATCCCAGCGGAAGGGACAGGAGTGCACATCAGAGGGACATTAAGGGATGGTGTGCAGGTACACAAGAGACCAGGATGGTAAGACAGGTAATAGCTTTTATTAGACTGGCCTATTTAGGAAAAATGGATAAACTGTCAGATTTTAATCAACCACAAACCAACTGCCCAAACAAATGGCTGCACAAACCATTATGCCCTGGCACTTTTCCATCCAGCATTCACCTGAGAATGTTGCTTTATAAATCTGGAGAACTACCAGCTTTATAAAGAGGAGAAACTACCTAGGGAAAATCTCCTACTGGGATGCCTTTCAGTAAGAGGGCTTGGACTGCTCAGGGTAGCTACCAACTGATTCTGCAATTTGCTGCCTCATTTCATTTTCCCAGCCTAGTACTACGTAATCAATAATGTCCTGCAAACCCATAGACCAAAACTGCAGACAATGTACCTATCCGGACTTGTGTTGTTTACTTTTAACTGTGGATTTCATTATGTTGTAATTTCCTTACTTACTGCTCTACTGGGGATAACACTGGATTAATCTGTCCCCAGTTCTTATAATTTGGTAAGGAAAACTTGAACAGTTAGAAAGTATCAGTTTTCTAATACACATTGCTGGTGTAATCAGGTGCTGGACTTTAGTTGTTTTTTTCTTACGCACTTTATTCTTGTGTCCATTTATCTCGCTTTTTTGAAGGTAGGGCTCAGGTGTGATATTCTACATGATGGTAAATTTTGAGATCCCTCTGGAAAGTAGTAATTTATATTGTTTTCTTGTAATTTCTTTTCCTGTTCCTAACCCTGTTTTAATATATTTAAGACATTTAAACACATTTTAATACATTTACAATGTTTTTTACAAGATTCTTCCTGAATAAGATACTGATCAGTTAACTACACTTTATGTGCTTTGGATTTAGCAAGAGAAATAACAGTAACGTCAAGGTAAGGCAACTATTGGTGGTGTGCTCTTCGTACAGCGAGTAGGCTTTCATGTGTTAACCGAACATAGTTAGCCAAGCTGACATACAATTGGGATAGCAAACACAAGGCTGACATATTATCAAGGGAATGAAAAGGAATTCACTGTGGTTCAAAGCATGCAAACCCAGATGCATGATATTATTAAGGAATTAAAGATCATAACTTCCCTGTGGAATGAGTATCACTGTTACAGAGAGACTTAAAACTGAGTTCATGTTCCTGATAAACAGTCATATAAAAAGGGTGAGGTTTTCAGACTAGGTTGGTTAGATTTGCACTTTAAGAGTAAGTTATTTAAAAATATTGATGTGAACTGCTCCCAATGAAAGCAGTGAATAGCTGAATAAAAACATCTTTTCAAGGCATGTCAGAAGCATTCTGATTTCAGAAGCTAAGAGACAAAATCAGGCCCAGTGTGACCTGCTTTTCTGAAAAATGAAACTACTTAATGTGGATGCCTAAGTACAGATGTAGGTTCTGCATATAGACATCTTCATTAAGAAGTTGAGTTTGAAATTCTGTTATTCTCCTCCCAGTAAAGTTTTTTACTGAAGACCTGGAGTTGTATCAAATGTTTACATGGCATGTAAAAAACCTGTGTATCCTATCCAGCCGTCACTGTGTCTGGTGAAAGCTATTACTCAGTTTTGAATAATACATTTGTTTTTATCCTGGTCTTTAAATGACTCACTTCGGAACATGAATGCAAAACAGAAGTCTGTGACACTTGACTTTCGTAGCCATAGCACAGAGGATACCTGATCTAGCTCCAGAAGGTGTTTGAACTTTGTGCATTTAAAGCATAACCAGTGTTAACTTCATAGTACATTTAATAGAAAGATAAGTTGTTACTCAAGATAGAAACTAGTCTGGATTTGTAACTCTTGTTTGCTCCTTTCAATATAAAGTAATGAACTTAATCTTTCTTACTCTGGTGTAAAGACAGAGTAACCCAACAAAATTAATCCCACAACGTTGGGCAAATTCCCATACTGCCAGTCATATGGTCATTGAAATCAAAAGGGTGAAGAGGCTGTGGACAACATGTCCTTCACCACGCAAGAGGCACTGACCTAGTCTTTATGCTTTCTTCTTGGAACAGGCTTCTGTTCTTCCACACCTGCCAAATAAAACTTTATTTTACACTCATCTCACTACATACTATACAAACAAGTTGGATTGCTAGTCTAGATTTCTAAATGTGGTGAGGTGTAATGCAGTGAAGGGAACTCTAGCTTGTTTGACTTAGAGAGGAGATATGTAAATTGCCAGTCATCTTCAATAATTTAGTCTGATATGACATTATGATGAAAGCTGAATAAACTGCCAGCAGCTGTGGCCTTGCCTTCTGCACTTACGATCTAGAATTAAGACTTTGCTGGAAATTGTTTAATGGACTTCACTGTCTGACGGTAGAAGCTTATCACATGGATATTATTAATACTCCATTAACAAGCATGTGGTGCTAGCTGAAAAGAAAAAAGCAATTTCCCTGAGAGGAGGCAAACAAGTTTAAAAGCTCCTGCCCCCTTCACAGTGGAATAAACATGACAAGCTTGCTATGAACACAAAAGACTGAGACATTAGCAAGACAACAACCATTAAGCTATTAATAGTTTTCCATTTTATTGGCTAGGGTTTTATACAACACAACACAATTCATTACATCTTTCCTGATACATCTCTAGCTGGATCCTGAAATGCTTTTCAGTGTTAAATAATACAACATAGTAGACACTATAAATTACAGGAAATGGTGGTGTGAAGGATGGTGGATGGTGAATAATTTACAGAGACTAGAGCAGAGCAAGGGGGTACCAGTGTTGGAGCAAAAAACAAAAGGGAAAAGAAGTTTTCACAGGAGATCTGAAGAGTTAATGGAAGAGGCAGACTCAGGAAGCTATTTCAGATGGCTTGAAAAGAAATTTCTAGACCTGAAACAGACCCATACTGGTAGAATGGACAATCTGTGGTTCAACGGTCTAATTAGTGCTTCAAAACAGCCGAGGAAATTTTGAAACAAAATGGCCTTTGGAACAAAACCTTAGTTTGAGTGGGGGATTCACTTCTCCAGGTGTCTCCAGAGAAGGGCAGAGAGGAATGTATCATGCTTCTTCTTCAGTCCTGGACATGTTTTCATCTGGTCTTGGAGTAGGTTCCCAGCAGCCCTGCCCAATCACCCCCTCCAGCCTTGGCTGGGGGTTTCACAGTCATATTATACATCCTGAGGAACAGGGTTATACCATGCATGAGCTTATGCTACCCTGAGCTCCAGGGTTGCTGCTGTAATAAAGAGGCACAAGAACACTTCTGGGTGAGTAATGAGCTATTAGAGACAGCTGATGTGCTGGCCTCTTGAATGTGAAGCAAGGGACTGCCATGACATGTTTACTACCACCACCAGAGGAGCAATCTGGGATGCCATTGTGAAGTGTAATCAGTTATAAATGATTAATTAATGGTTTTTAAATGGGCCGAGTTCAGTATGCGGTGGTGAGGATGTGAATGGAGCAATTATTAAAAAATTCATGTGTTCTTGGTCATAGAACTGATAAATACTCCGAAGTGCTCTTCGATTACGAAGTGGCAGGCAGTTCACTTGCACACCACATTTCTGTTTTTAATTGCCAATAAATGATGGCTGTGCCCACGTTTGTCAGGCTCCCTGAAAGCACTCAGACGCTATTTAGCACTTGTGGGCACACTGGCAGAGTATATTTTCCTGAGTGTTTGGACACTCTGATTTAAATGCCTGAGACGTAGTCTCAGGTCTCCTCACCTTTCCCTCCCTTCTCTAGCCTCCTACCCCCAGCTTTTACAATGTCAGTCAACAGAGCACAGACTAGGAATTAGGAGATTTAGCTCTTCTGCCTTTTACCCAATGTCTGGTCTTCAACATATCATATTTAAGAGTTACTCCATTGCTAAAACGGCGGAAAAGATGTAATCACCCACCTGCACAGAGCACTCTGATATCAAAGGATGAAAAGTGTTATCATTAATTTCTGTTTTGGAGAGCTTTGCAGACCTGAAGAGCCTGATTTGTGCAGTAGAGCATTAAATCTTGTTTTTTTATAAAGTAAAAGGGAAGACGAAGTATAGACAGTTGATTCAATTTGGGCCCCCCTGGCGCTGCAGTTGCAATTTTGCACCAACAGAGAGTTATACCTACTTCACTGCAATGACAGTAGGGACATAGATTAGCAGCTAGGGCCATGATTTCTAGGTACAGATTGATAGTGAAACATCTTTTAGCACCAGTACTTGAAATTCACTGTGTACGCTAAAGAGAAGGTAAGATAATTTCTTGGTAAAGAAATTGCTTCTGCAAGGAAGGAGGTTTGTTCTTGCAAGCTGGTGCCAGCTGGATTAATCAGAGGATTTGAATGGAGCCACTGCTTGGCCAGAATTTGGGAATCCTGTAGCTTGCTCTAGGCTGATAGTCAGAGCAGTTGTGCTGGAAGCAGGGAACAAACACAAACCTCCCTAGGCAGAGGAGGGAACTGAACCCTTCTCTCCAAGACAGTAAAAAAATGCTTGAGCCATTAGATGCCAGGGAGTTCTGGGACAGAGCGCTCTGCCCCTCCGGTGCAAGTTGTTCTGCTTCTGCATGACTTGGTTGAACATCCCCTGTCCCAACACAGCTCTATGGGACATGTACACTTCGAGGAAGAAAGGCAGTTTCCAGCCACCGCTCAGAAAGGGGCTTGTGAAATAAAGCTACAAGTCTAAGGGAATTCAGGTCAATTCAGGTTGGTGAATTGCAAAGACAAAGGTGTGCCTCAATGCAGGCTGAAAACAAGTGTGGGCTCTTTGAGAGTGGGATGGAGGCCTCAGAGCTTCTTCTACCTGGTTGCTCTGGTGATACAATCCTGAGATGCTCAGCTATGTTGATACTCCCTGCAGGACAGCAGGCATTTTGTTCAGGCTCTGGAACCCTTCCAGCAGCATGGAGCATGATCCCTCTGTGGGGGCTTACTCCTAAGTTTGAGCAATGCTGCAAGTTTGTCACTGCTTCTCCAAAGAATCCCGCTTTCCTGTTTTTCTATTCATCACTTTACCAATGGATTTTCTTCTCCTTACTTTGACATCTGGGGTGAGAAAGATTTTCGCCAAAACCTTGCTCCATTCCACGTATTTCTGTTTGTTCTGAAGAAGCAGCAGTTCCCAAGACTTCTGGGCAAAGAGAAAAATCTTCACCATAACAAATCTTAGGGTAAAATTAGACACAGATACACAGAGAGCGGCAGCAGCAAAGGGCTATGAGTGGTTGCTTGGGGCATTGAGTGAGTGTTCACGACCACTTTTCTGCTGGAGGTACTCGTGTCCAGCTGAGACTCAGCATCATGCTCCAGCGGGGTCCCTGCTGTTGGGATCTAGTTGAATAAATACTGTATATGACAAAGGAAACTATCCCTGTAGGATTCAGTCTTACAGATGGAAGCTATTTCTCACTCCTTCATGGACAAATGCAGGGTACTTGCTCCCCAGATGAACCCCACTGCACACACTGAGGCACAGGGAGGTTCAAGAAACCCTAGAGAAGACAGCTGAACTTCTTCTCCTACATGTGTGTGTGTGCTGGGGGTGTCTCACAGCCTCTCTCCTGTGCCTCTACACCTGGCACATCTTTTCAGAGACATTGGAAATCATCCACCTAAAGCTAGGGCCCCCTAACCTGGCAAGTAATGCATGGGTGGGTCTTTCTCCTCGCTGGAGTGCAGGTCCAGATGAAAGCTGTTGGGTGTGTGCTGGAAACTCAGGCCTCTGCTGCATACAGGTGCAGTGTTTCTCACTGGATGGCTTTTTAATGTCTATTAAGGAGAAAATAAAAGGTGGGGTGGAAGAGAAGATGAATAACAACCTTATTCCAAACTACCCATTCCCAAGGCACCTTAAAAAATCAGAACACTGCTAAAATCAATTAAATCCCCATCTAGCTGCAGTAGCCTGACTGCAGCAAGACACCTGCAGCAGGCTGCTCCCCTTCAGCCATGGGCGTGGTGGGTCTCCGTCCCTGCTCCTTGAAGAGCAAAGCATCAAGCAGATCATGGGGTGGGTGCAGGACTACCTCGAACAGGCTTTCAGAGACCTATGAAGTGAAAACCAGAAGAGTTATATAGTCTTTGGGTGGCAGGCAAAGAATGAAGTGTCTTTGTCTCTGACAAGAAAAAGGTGAATTTTTAGACAGTTTGCCTAGATGTCAACATTTGCACTCCAGGAAATTGTCTTGAAACTAGTAGTAAGCTCAGCCCAGACCTTTGGGCTATTGTTTATTTTTTGAAGTTCTTGAAAACATGCCTACGTGACAAAGATCACTGGGTTGCTTGCACAGTTATTTGTAAGAAGTTTCAAGCATGTGGTTCTGGGGCCTTTGGTTCTGCAGGTTTGGGCCCTCTTTGTCTATCTTTAATGTATAAGAAAACTTGGTTCTCCCATCAAAAAGAAACAAAACCAGTCCTTTTGTGCTACAATAATATTTGCAAATAAAATTAAAACCTGTGAAAATGCTGAAGAGAATATTAAAGCCAGGCCAGTTCAAACCACTTCATCATGAACAAAATTTCAAAGTGTGTGCCAGAGGTTGGTTGGTGTTGGCTTGTTTCTAATTCAAAGTAGGCTGCAGCTGCAGGTTGCACACACAATGATGTGTCGGAGCAGGCTTAGAGAACCTGGAAATTTGGTATCAAGTTTTGATCTTGCTGCACTAAAGCTGTATGTCCTTGAAAGAATAGCTTCTACCCTGGATTCTAGCCTTTTCCCATGGTGATACCAACCTTTCTTTGTAAAGAACCTTGCAATCCTCATATAAACAGTAATACTCAAAAAGGGAGTAGCAAAAGTATTATATGTGTGTGCATTGCTCATGGGAGGTGAGAGAAATATTTGAACACGTTAGATGGTGGGTGAATGTCAGATCCAAGTTTTGAGAAAACAAATTTTCGTAGAGTGCTCTTTTGCCCTGCCAAATCCCCCTCCTCTCAGAAGGCTTTGGTCTGAAAAAGACAATTACCAGGCAGCTCCAAAGGAATAAGCTGGTTCCCTGCTGAAAACAGCAGATGCCCAAGATACCACAACTGCTGCTCTATGCATATGCTGATTTTCCCAAAAGCGTGGCCTGGGCTGCTCTCCTCTTCGTCTTTTTCAGAGGGAGAAAGACTCAATTATTTTCATGCCAGATGCACATGGTCATGCACGCTCGAGCCCTCACGCTGCAAAACTCTCATTCCCCTCCCATTTGAGCTTCCAATCTCTTTAGAATTCCTTCAGAAAATGTGTAGTCCCTCAAGGCCCGAAGACGTGCATAGATGCCATAATTCCTCCAGTCCTGGACATACAATTTATTCTCATCACGTTGTCCATAACCTTCCATTCATTTTCTGTTAAGTTGCAGCTCCCTCTCTTTCTCTTACCCTCCCATCTTCTATACCTCCATCAGCCTTCAAAATGAAGGACAAATTGAAAGGAAAAGAAAAAAGAAAAAAAAAGGGGGGAAGAGAGGGGTAATATATTTTCTACTCGAAAGTGTTCCCTGTAATTCCCAGCTGGACTCCAGCTTATGGGAGCAGGGCACTAGTCCAGAGGTCAGACCTTGATCACTAAGACTGTGTCCTTAATTTACCTATGGGTGAAGTCTTGAAAGACTGGGAAGCTTTCTTCAGAAGGCTAGGGCAGGAATTCAGGGAGCACAGGGCAAGCAGGTCTCATTGATGCTCTGCTAATACTGTGGTCTCAAAGAGCATTGGCTGCAGTTGCTTTGACTGACTGGGAAATTGCATGTTCTTTTTACAGATAACGTCCCTGCCTTCTTTACCTCCTAGTTCAACAAGTCACCAGTGGGGGAAATACCTCTGGCCTGAGCATAAGTATCAGCTTGACTGGATTTTGTTTCTAAAATCTCCTTCCTTTCTGCAAGCTTGATGCTGTTCCTCCTGAATAGCTGGCTCCACTGTGAAAGCACATTTGTGTTTAAAGATATCCCGCAGAGAGCTAATAGGATAGGTTAGAGAAGCACGCAGAAACAAGGGTGCGAGAGTTATTACTCTCCTAAAACTTGCCTTTATTGCTGCTGCTACTGAGATGGCTGCCACATTCCCTGCCCTGCCCCCCCCCGCCCCAAGGTGGTCCAAGCCTGTTGACGGTGTGATGCCCTGCTTTAGGAAAGACTGCAAGACTGCAAACATGGCATTTTGCTCCTACTAGGCCATTGAGTGTGCTGGGTAATGGATAACCACAGGAAACACAGAAGACTTGGAAGTTAGTGAAATATCCCTTCTGCCTTTTTTCCTTCCTGGTTGGGGATGCTCAGTGTAACAGGTCACACCTCCCCCTGCCACGGAGGGGGGTGATTTCTCATGCCCTTGAACAGCAAAGTTGCTAAGATACTTGCAGGAAGAACAAACCCAGAAACTTCCTTGCTAAAGAAGGAGGAACTGAAGAAGGGTTAAGAAGAAATCGCCCCCGAGTAGAGGACTCCTCACTCCAGGCTGCAGAGCTGTTGGAAACCTGAGGACTCGGATCTTCAGGAAGGGCTGACTGCATTTCGCCCACCTGAGCAGAGGACAACTGTGCTAGCAGAAGCTCTACCTGACAGAGGCCCTCCAGCAACTGAAGGAGCTCCACTGCATCTAGACACTGGAAGAAATATCTATCAAGTTCTGAAAACCAAATCTCTCCTCTTTCTCAAGTCAGTTGGCTTGTACTATGTTGCATTGTGCCTCACAACAGGGGAAGGCACATGGCCCTGCAGCTTTAGAGAGGGGGGGAGGTTTTCTGTGGTCCCTCTGAAAACGGGGACAGTGTCACTTGCCCCTGGAAAGGCACAGTCTCTCTGGTCTGCTGAGGTGTCCGCACAGCTCACATTTCACACCAGCCAAGCCCACTGCTGGCCATGTGTTCCTGGAGGACTTGTGACTACCTGCCTTCCCTGCTGGGGTCTGGTCCGTGCTCACCTGTGCTTCCAGTGGGTCTGATGGCTCATGTCATCATCACCTTGGTACTCATCCTTTTAGGCAAAGTCAGTGCTGGTAAACGGTTCTGATTTGGCAGCCCTGGAAAAAGAGGCCCTTTCAGCAATGTGCTCTTGGTCTCTATTGTTTATGCTACAGTAGTGAGCTGGCGAGGTCAGAGCCTCCCTCCACTGGATGTTAACTCTCTCTAGCAGATAGCTAGTGAGAGACAGGCCTGCCTGGATGAGATTAGACTTTTAATAATGAATACAGAGAGAAAGAGAAGTCTTAAGACACTCTTTTACAGAAAAAGATCTGAACATGCTGAATTGCTTCCCCAAACTATCAGAAAAAGTTGGGGGAGTACCAGCAGGTGAATCCAGGTCTTATGAGGACTAATGTAGCACATTCTTTCCCATCTGTATTTCTCCATAACAGCTTTGTGTTTCCCTGGCTTTTGCAACACATCTTGAAACTAGGAAACAGCCGAGATCCCCTGACTTCTTGGTGGTGTTGTGAATGCCCCACAACTGTATTGATGGAGCTCTTTGTGGTGCCAGCTCTTATGCAGCACCACTGGAGCTCAGTTCAGTAAGTGGAACATCCAGGAAGCTTTAAAGTATTTTTCATCTGAAAATTCTGATTTATCACAAATTAAACTCCATGTGGGACTAGTTATCCTTTTGGAAAATAGGTTTGTTTCTTGCATTTCAAACATTTTATGTGATTTTTTTTTAAAATGGAAAAAGGGTGATGGCGGAGTAAAATGATTTTTGGTTTTCTTCTCATTGCATTGCTTTTAAAGAATAAAAATTCTTGTGAGGCTGAACATGATATACACTCAATACACATCTGGTAAGTCACCAGATGGATGTCATCTGGGAATGACTTTCACCATCGTTTGTTATCAAAGTTAGGTATCACTTAGAATTTCACAGGGTAGGTATTTAGGAAACATGTTGCTGCTTGAGATGAATGCAGATATTAAAGGTGAGGCTCATTTTCCCTTTTCAGCCATGGCTTCCTTAGTTCCTCTCATTTAAAAATGTTAGATCACCTACTTAACATTTCCTTCCACTGCAGTCAAGCCAATCACATATACAGAACTGTTGCACTTGGCACTGCGTAAGTCTGAGAATTCAGCTGTCATTTCCCCATTTCTCCACAATTTCCCCTGAATCCTGACACTCCAGCCTGGAGTTCCAGCAGAAAGAAAGCTTTGTTTAATGTTGTCTAGAAGAATAAATAGCTGAACAAACAAACAAATAATCAACTCTGAAAATTCACCCTTACTTCATCACACATGTTCTTGAGGCTTAAAAAAAGTTTCCCTATAAACCTCAGATAATGAAAAGAATATTGCATGGCTGGAGCTTGCTCCACTTGGCAGGGGAGACTTTTTTTTCTTCTCTGTATTACTTCCAGTATTTATGAATTCTCAGGATGTTTCTGGTTAAGTTGCACCTTGCTCTTACTTTTTCCTTGTCTTCCCACTGTAGAGTTTGGTATTACTATTAGTATTAGTATTTTGCTCTTCCCTTTATCAGGTTTATATAATGCAATTGCAAGTGAAACATACAATAGGTAGGAAATGAGAGTCTGAGTATTTCCACTGTATTTCTTTATGACCTATTTTATTAGCTGATGTAGATGAGGGGCTCCAATAAGGGACTGGAAGGCTGGGTATTGCTCCCAGCTCTGCTGCTGGGTGGTTTCAGCAATTTTCTCTGTCTTAGTTCACTCATCAGTAAATACAGACTATAACACCCCTCATCACTGTTGAGCACTTTACTATCTACTGATGAAAAAGGCTGTATAAGACTGTCGTATAATCAAGAAGGAGGAAAGAAGGTGAGAGTGAAAAAGAAAGAAGTTGCACTAGATTACAGAGGAGATGAAGCAGATTAATCCCACTCTACCTCAGATTCAGTATGTTTCAAGGGAAATATAAGATCTGACATCATGCAACCTGCATACATAAAAAATAATAAAAAATCTTTCCACTGCAGTATCCTTCTTTGGATTATGTACACTGATATAGTGGTTAAAAAATCACTTTTCACTGCTTACAATGGCAGTTTTCTTGATTCTTGTGCTTGACCTGGTTTAGATACTGAAGCCAGAGCACATATATTTTCACTCTCGACTTGCCTTGCCTTGATTTGCACACACGTATTTCTTTCCTCCAAAACCAGTACCACTGAGGGGGAAAAAGAACCTGTGAGTGCAGTTACTGAAGATGCATAAATCTTCTGAGGTGTGGGCTCAGAAGAGACAGACACAAGGCACTGTGGTTTGGCACCAGTAGACTGAAGAGAGATGGTTTTCTATTCAAATGGACTTCTAGTTCTCAACTTCTTTCAAGGAAGGTGTACATGTGAAACACCATGTCCACTATTCCTTTCACCAGTGAAAAATCTGTTAAATTAATAATAATAATAANGAGATGAAGCAGATTAATCCCACTCTACCTCAGATTCAGTATGTTTCAAGGGAAATATAAGATCTGACATCATGCAACCTGCATACATAAAAAATAATAAAAAATCTTTCCACTGCAGTATCCTTCTTTGGATTATGTACACTGATATAGTGGTTAAAAAATCACTTTTCACTGCTTACAATGGCAGTTTTCTTGATTCTTGTGCTTGACCTGGTTTAGATACTGAAGCCAGAGCACATATATTTTCACTCTCGACTTGCCTTGCCTTGATTTGCACACACGTATTTCTTTCCTCCAAAACCAGTACCACTGAGGGGGAAAAAGAACCTGTGAGTGCAGTTACTGAAGATGCATAAATCTTCTGAGGTGTGGGCTCAGAAGAGACAGACACAAGGCACTGTGGTTTGGCACCAGTAGACTGAAGAGAGATGGTTTTCTATTCAAATGGACTTCTAGTTCTCAACTTCTTTCAAGGAAGGTGTACATGTGAAACACCATGTCCACTATTCCTTTCACCAGTGAAAAATCTGTTAAATTAATAATAATAATAATAATAATAATAATAATAATAATAATAATAATAATTTTTTAATTCTTTGTGGAAAATGTAGTAATCATCAAGCAGAATAGTTCTCTTTTTTCTCCCATGCGTGACCATACAAAGAGTGGTTTGACCTTTGAGTCAATTAATAACACTGAACATGAAAGACCTGGGAAGGAAACAAATGCTCTTGTGTGCTTCATAAGATATTTGCTCATTCATTCATTCATTCCAACTGCATCTGCAGATAGGAGACCTGAAGGGTAGAAAAGTTCCTTTTGACTCACAGCCTGGGGTTTGCTCATAATTTGCTGATGGAAGAGGAAAGGAGAGTGGGACCCTACTTTGCGCCTTGGCTCAAGCCCTGTTCATGGGAACAGGGCACAAATAGGCTGTTGCGCACTTCTAGGGTCGGGAGGAGCATACAAAGCACATCACCTCTGCCCTCTTCTTCTCCAGCCCAAACCAACCTGCAGAGGGTTTGCAGTGTTTTCTGACAGGTCTCTGACCATCTCTAGTGCTGGGAAGTGCTCTTCCCCAGAGACTGCACTGCCTTTCACGTGTTGCACTTGACTGGCCCCATCCTTTGCTGGCAGGGAGCCTCCAGCAGCAGTGAAAGAAGAGGTCAGCAAGGACCTGCTGCATGGTTAGGCAGAGCTAGCCAGGCATCCAAGAAAAGTGAGAGTCCCTGCTGTTGTTTTTGGTGGTGTTAAACCTGGGTGTATCTTCTGCACATCAGTAGCAAGCTCCTAGCTCCGATTCCAGTTACTTTATGCAGGAAATTGTAGTTTTGGATATCAGGACAAAATGGTCAGCTCCCCTGTGCCCACATCAACATGATTTTCCCCTTTCCTCTGCATCAGTAACCCAGCACAGCCTCCTTCACAGTCAGTCACTGCAAGGGTCAGAGGGGCTTGAACTCATCAGAGAACCAGACAAGCAAGCTTGTAGCTTCTGCTGACAGCTGCCTGCTTTCTCTCATCTCCACATCCCTCATCTGCTCCCTGCTCATACCCATTGGGTGCTTGTCTACTTGCAGAGTAGTCGGTAGGTGTTAGTGGCCCCTTGGCTGCTTGGCCCACACAGGGCCCGCTTTCCCACACCCGTGCTATAAACAGCTGACTTCTCACTCGTGGTTTGGACCAGTATCTGTATTTTGCTATTCCCCACTCCAGTCCTCATGCACAAGCCTCCATGTAGAGGCATGTTCTTTTATAAATGCATCTATCTGGAGGACAAAGATACTGCCCTCCTTTAGCCCCTGTACCGCTGAATTCTCTGCATATTGGTAAGTGCTCTTCAGAGGGACACAACTGCACGTGTCGAGCAGCTGAGTCATTAGGTTTCATGCAGTTGATGAGATGCTCTGATGGTTTGAGGTGTCCCTGCAACCTTATGTTCTTTTTTTTTGTGTGTATGTGTGGAAAGTCCCAAGGCAGGATCAGTTACATGGGAAAACTTATGAAGGAAAGGGAAAGAAGTTATCATTCATTCCCATTGGCTTCTTTTGGCACCTCCTCTCCTTTCTGTTGCTTGCAGCAGAAAAGGCCACACAAGCTGGTTTGGAGAGTCATTGCCCTTCATTTTTATTGAGACATTAAACCAATAATAAGGTTGTCTGCTGAAAATGCAGGGAGCTGAATAAATGATTTATGAAGTATTTCGCATAACAACTTGTGTTGCCTGGAATGAGTCAGTCTTTCCAAACAGCCACTGAGGAATTATCTCCTTCCCTTCTTCCTTTCTCCAAATATAAATCTGGCAAACCCCCAGATCAGTCCAGGAGCTTTATCAGCATCTACTGAGAGGCAGATTAAGAGTAGGAGGTCTGAGCTTCTCTGCACCAGGTGATGGAGGATGGCACAGAGGGCCATCTCTGGCCTTGGCTGCCCAGCAGTACCCTGTCCATGTCAGATCAAGGCTGGTCCCAAGCTTCTGAGTCCAGCGGAGAGGCAGGACCCACTGCCTCAGCCAAAGTGTTGTGCAGCTACTGTGTTTGGGCATGAGCCACACTGCACCGTGCCCCAGAGCTGAGCGCTGCCTGCAGCCAGCTGGGGCTTCTCATGCCTCGTTTTTTCCCCCCCATGGCATCCAAATATCCCATTAAACATCACAACTGTCCCCACTCAGCAAGCTATCAGTCCGTTTTCATTCATGACCCACTTCTTCTAACAGGTCCCTATAAGGAAACTGGCATAAAACCCTCCCAACCCTATGTAAGCTACAGTGTCTCATATTTTATGAGACATAACATGAGGCATTCATATCACCCAGACCATTTCATCTTGGGGCCAAAAGCATTCAGAATACTTTTCGCTTAGCTTCTGGCATAGGTCCAAATCCCACAGCTGTCTCCACATCATTGAACCTCTATGCCTATAAACAGCATTAATATTTTTTACCTGACAATAGATGGTGCTCTTTCTATAATTATCTGTCTCCGCAGCCCCTGCATATACCTTTTTTTTTACTTAGAATGAACATAACAGATTATCCTTGGATTTGGGCATTACAAGATACCAAGCAGTAATGGTAATAAATAACCACCTGTAAACAAACCTGTAGCATAGATAAACTTTCTGTTATTGCTGATCTGCAACAAGGACCCAGAATAGATCCTCAAATGTTAAGTGCTCAGGTGATGAGGGGCATTTAGATAGGCAGATAAAGAGACAGAACGAGTTACAGAAATAATAAGGAATGATCCAAATCTCTTCTCTAGCTTGCACCAAACAAAGCTCCTGCTTGCACAGAAAAGATTTGTCATGGCATTTTCTTCATTCTGTGTTTGAATAAAAAGGGATGAGATGCTAAGCAGCATCAGGTAAAATTCTTTTACACTTTCTTTTTCCCTGTTTTTGTTTTAACTCTTTGTAAAGTACAGAGAAGAGTTCTGTTTTTTCAGGACTTATAGAAGTCACAATTGTAACTAAAAGCCAAGACAGTATATTTCCCAGTTTAGAGGAGGAAGAATCATAAAATACCTAAGATTTACCCCTCAGATAAAACACAGTGAACAGCATTTAGAGTAGTATAGTGACTTTCAAGCAAATACCGCAAAGTTGTAACTTTTTGGCATGACTTCCTCCTGTTCTTGATGTTATTTATACCCAAATGAAAGGCTTCAACCTGACATCTACCTTCAGTCCTTTTCTATTCACATAGGTTGCATAATGCCTCTAATTTTCATTCTAAATTGATTTTATACTTGAACGTCAACTTGGAGGGCCTGTTCCTCAGGCTCTTTAGAGACCAGACAAGAGTCTTTAGAGACTGAATGAGCAGCACCTCAGCCCTTTTCCCCAGTGCATTTGAGCCCTCCAAATATATTCCTCAAAAACGTCCTTGGGTGCTCACAGCTTGCAGTATTGAAGCCCTCCAGCTAATACCTCCTTCCTTCGCAAACATAGCAGAAACGCGTGATCTGTAGCTTCTTGAGGGATGCGTCTAGCTGCCCTGCATCAACCAATAAGGTAAATCACAGTGCTGACTCACTCCTCTCTTATCCTTTACTCCGTGCTGTGAGCCTTTCTGCTCTGTTGGGAGCGCAGCTGGGGGGGCCTTGGTGGTGGCTCACCCAATGGTCTCAAGTTTACGGGAGCTGCACAGGAGCTCCTACCACCTGCTGCTACACATGCATTTCCAATGTTTAAATTAGGAGGACAGTCTTCCTAAGGTAATGTCTTTGGTGAGTGAGGAAAGGTGCACTTTTGAGGGGGAAGTCATGCAATATGAGCCAGGAGCTTTGTGTTCTTTCTTCTTCCTTCTGTTCTTCATCTTTTTGCTGGCAGGTTACACTAGTCTGTTAGCCTTAGGGGCTTCAATGATGTTAGGGATCTCATGTTTCTTCTCTCCTACTGCTTTCCCTCTCATTGGACAAATATGCTGTCTCCTGCTGCTTATGCTTCTTTTTACCCCCACTTCACCAATATATAAAAACACAAGAGGAAAAAATTCTGGTAAAAAGGGCAATTTGTGAAAATACTAATCTATCTAATTATCTTTTTAGCAAAAAATAGAAATATGACTTACTTCTAAGAAAAATCCTTAGGTTAACAATATTTAGACAAAGACATTCCCTAAAAAATGGAGAAATCCCCCCCTGCTTTTTTCATAGGAATTCTTAACATTTCTGACTGTTGGTGTTAGAACTGGATGAGAAACAATCCAAATGCTGAAATGAATTCTAGACCAATTAGTGCTTTAGGCTGGAGAAAATAAAATGTCTTACAAATGAAGTTTTTCACCCTTGTATTATAATGGGATAAATAAATAAAAAATTGAAATGAAAAATAATCAGAATGACATCATAATCACTCTATACTTATCAAAATTTTGAGTTCTGATGAAGAGGGATTTTTTTGGGGGGGGGAGGGGAACATTCTGCTGGTAAATGATCAGTTAACCTTTAACATCCACCAGCATTTGGTATACTGTAAGGAAAAGAGTATCATGCTAGTGACTTAGAAATGGTTCTCCTTCTTACTGAGTTAACAATATTTCCATTGTTCTTAATACTCTTAATTTTCAAAAGGTAGAGGTGCGCCTTAATGTAAGGTCTAGACTGCAAAGGCCAAATCCTGTTTTCGTTTATATTTCTGTAAACCATTAGTGTCTCTGCTGAAGTCAGTGGGATTATTAAATTTATGCCACTATAATTAACAACAGATGTTGGCCTGTGATCTCTAACGCTCCATGTACACCTAATGCTCCTCGTAATTGGTAATCACTGAGGAGTATCTCTGAAGAAGGCACACAATAACATTTCAGTGGAGGACACAGAGGTACTCAAATAAAGCAACAGTGAAATCAAATGACCTTTCAATCTGTTTATGAGAGACTTTGTCATCTCTGCTTTGAGACAGCTGGAACAACGAGTAAGAGAACTTAATCTATATCCCAGAGAGTCTTCGCTTCAGTGAAATCCAAAAATACACACAGGCTCCTCAGCTGTCATGGTCCTGTTTGTTTTCCCTCTACAGGTCTGAGCTCTTGAGGAGCTTATGTCTTCTGCGTGCTCAGGGTGGGCTCTCATCAGCTCTTCCCCAGAGAAGGATTCATCTGTAATATACTACAAGCAGTCCTTGAGCAAAGATATAAAATGGATAAGGATTAACATGATAAAAAAGAAGTTTCTTTTTTTCTGTTGTACTGCAAATATACCTCATCGCTGGTTTACATGTTTGGCTGCTTGCCTTAATGTAATAAAATCCCAGCAGGATCTGCCATCCTGTCTTTCTACAGCAACCAGTGGGTGGGTCACATCACTGAAAAAAATCATCACTAACTGACCTAGTCATACCTTGTCCTCATCAAGGTAAGGTACCTCCTACATTTTAGTGATGTTATGGGGGTGGATTCATAAGGTGGAGGTTTTGAGCCTTAGGAACCTCTGACCAGATAGATCCCATATAGAATATCCAATCCTGTAATGACAGGTCGAGTGACACAGGGACCCCAGTGCCTCATTAATTTTTCCCCCTTGGGGCATGGGGGGAAAGCCTGAACCCTACAGGGGCTCAGACGTACTCAGAAACTCATTAAGGCAAGACCTAAGTGTGTGCCAGCTGACCCCTGGTCACAATGTCCCTGTGTGTGCTCTTAAGCCATGGGACATGTGACATGGCGTGTGCTAGTTTGGCTGGCACTGGCAGAGAAAGGCACTGGCATAGGTGTTCACCAGACACCCTTGGGCATCCTGCTCACTCCCAGGATGAGGGGTGCTAAATGTCAGTGTCTGCCTTGATCTGGCTCCCCAGCTGGTGTAACACCACTGAAGCCAAGGGAGACAGACTCCGGGAGAGCGTAAGCTGGCACAGATCCACTGAAACAAATGGACCCACCATGAATGCTGGTATCAGCCTGTAATTTGTCTCTTGTCAGCTTTCCTTGGGTTTGACTCAAATTACTGCTCCAGAGGAGAAATGACCCTGTTTTCCAGTCCCTACAGCTATCCAATCTTTGGTTACGGATTTCCATTGCTCCTTGGAGGGTGCAGTTCAGCCCTGTACATATCTCACAGCAATCGTGCACCAGAAATTCTGCTTAATCCAATAAAGGGCCCTAAGGCAGTGGGGAGAGAGGAGGATCGCATTCTGAAAGGATGCAATTAAAGCTTTGATGACAAATACACTAGGTTGAAGAGGGATGGAGGAGAGGAAGCTTCTGGTAGGATTATTAGTTTAGAGAATTATTTTAAATTGTCTACCGTCAGTGTTTCCCTAGCTGTGTGAGGTGTCTCACTTCTGGCATGCATGCCATGCTATACCAGGTATTTAGCACACTATTTAAGTGGCATACTATGGAAAATGTTCTATATCAAATAGTGGCACACTAGTGCAGGAATGCTAAATGCCTTCTCATGCTTCAGCATGCAAATCCTCTTGTTTGTGTTGCTGCAAACACTGACGAAAGTGATACTGTTAAAGTAGCTCTGAAAATTTGCAAACACCAGGTCTGTGACTTTGCTTGGTCTAGTCTCAGAAGGGTCAAGCATTTCCACTGACTTCATCGGCTTGAAAAAATATTTCGTTGTCTGAAGGGGCTCCCTAGCACAGTTTTTTAACTGAGGCTCAGTCTAAATTCTCCTGTGCTCAGATTCACTAAACCCAGGTGCTTAGCAGTATCAGCAGGTTCAGGGAATGTAATTCCTGTCCATAAATAGCTTTGTGCCTGCTTTGCATAGGAAACAGTTAAAAGGACTGGTTTCTGAAGAGAAAAATGTTGCATTTAATAATTGATTTTTTTTACATCAAAAATACTGGCTAAGACTGTGAGTCACCAGTAACAGCATCAGCATCTTGCGTTCCAAAGAGCTGCCATAGAAAAAACATGAAGAGTTAACCTAGTAATAAAAGTTTCACAGCCCATGCAGCTTAAATTATTCACCGGGACACAAAACCGTAACCATAAATTATAATGCTATAAATGATTGAGGGTTTCTAACAGGCACAATGTAAAAAGAAACACTTTGTGAAACCGAGCCATTGTCGGGCTAATTAAAAGTCTTTGAAAAGATTCTAATATCCAACTCTGAATTCCCTCATCTCTGTAGGTGTCTTTGCAAGTTAACATTGGCTGCCAAAACTGGTCAGGCTTGAGCTGATGTTCACGTCTATTGCTGGTTACTTAAAGCATGCCCAGGGAAGCCCTTTTGGGCAGAAGTCACTTTCCCTGGGCAGGAGTAGGAGGCAGCAGCATGGGGTGGCTAGATTCGGGTCGACACGACCTCCGAGTGACCCTCAGTGGCGTAGAGGTCTGTCTCAAGCTGGGGCGAACCTTCATGAAGACAGCTGCTTATTCTGCCCACTGAAGTAGGAAAAGGACTCATCTCAAGAAAAGAGTGAATTTGCCCAACAGGGCTCTCAAGGAAGTCTAACGAGCCCTACCCTTCTGCCACTCTGGGGTTTACTCCTCACATGGAGCTGGAAGTGGGTCGTGGGGGAGAAGGAAAGCTTTAGAGTGGGAATAACCCTCACGTGGCTGCCTGAGAGCAGAATTCTTACCTTCAGGTCACCCAGGAAAAAATGCTTAAACCTAAGAATATAGGGGCTGACAGGAAACAGAGAAATTGTGCTGTAGGTTAGAATGAAAAAACAAATAATGGACAAGGCGCAGGATATGTATGACAGCTTCCACCCTTCAAGACCCAGAAAGATTAGGAATATTGTAAGAAAAAAAGAGAAACAGGCACTTTCTGCTTAGGAATCTTAGGTCTGAGTTGGTCCCTGAAAATGGAAAATAATATGGAAAACTTACCTTAAAAACACTGAGGAGAAATAGACTCCTAAAGGATATGTTTTTCAGCATTTTCAGTGTTGAATAATATCTATTCTTGTGATGCTTGCTGTATTGTGCTGCTGTATTATAAAGCTTTACTGCTTGCACTCCTGTGATTTTTGAATGATCTCCCATTTTATATGAAATAAAGAAGATCTGTTGCTAGCTTCCATCTCTGTGGCAAATGATTGTGACTTCAAAACCTGCATAAAATCTTGGGAAAGTGATTTAAAGACCTAGGAGTTCATTTTATCATAAGATTTTGGGTCCTGACTGAGAACTTGGTTCTGGCAATACAGAGACAGGTTTTCCAAGGAGAGTTGGTGCTAGCAGAAACCTTCAGCTGAGAACTTAAGCATTACCTGTGGCCATGAATATTTAACTTTTAATCATTTACCCCTTAATGGCTTTTAAACCCTGAAGTCAGGTGTCCGTGTTCACTGTGCAGTCTGTGGTGAGAGATATGTCGTGTCAGTTCCTGGAGATGGGGCATGCCGTGGAGAGCTTGCAGCAATACGCACGTCTGAGCTGCGATCTGCACGCAGTCCAGCTGTGGTGGCTGGGTACTACACCTGAGCTAATAAACCCTGTTTCTTCAGCAGAATTGAACAGCAGAGGTGCAGTGCTGTGCTAGGATGTTTAGCATGGGCCTGTCCCACATGTTGGGTTAAGCCATGAGCCTGGGGGATCCAACATGGGTCCAAGGAGCACAGGGAGGGTCCCAAACCCCTCAAAGGTGACACCCTACATGGCATGGTAGTGAGAGCCAGCTGATGAGAATCTCTAACCTCAGAGGAGCCAGTCTCTTCTGTTGCACTGGGGTACGTTCATGACTTGGCCAGTTTGGGAGCTGGCACTTCTCTGTGGCCCTGGTGGAAGTCTCTGCTAAGTTTTGCAGCTATACTCCAGAACATGAAATGGGTGCAGCTTGTTAGAAAGTGGTGATAGCGTGATCAAAATTTCCTACGACCTTGACTTGATCAGGGCTTTGAGATGGAGATGTTCATTTTACAAGTTCCACAAAGCAGAGCAAAAAGATTTAAATAAAAAAAAAAATAAAAGAAAACACAAACAAAAACGAACCCTAAAAAACATTCATTAAAATAAAGACTACAATCTGTTACTCTGTAAACAGAGAAAAGTGCCAAAATCAAAACAAACAGAAATAAATGGGGCTTATACACTGACCCTGCCAAGCCTACTGCTTCCTTCTATCCTGCTTTGGTTTCAGCCATTCAGTGGCTTTACCGTGGACCATGCGTAGTCCTCTTTTGGCCCCTGTCAGCCTGATGCCGTGATCTGCCACAGAGATTTTTTGTCCAGAAAGTTACAGTTTAGGCAGGTGACATGCATCTAGGAAAAGCTGCTCTTCGGTGAAAAATGTTAGGCAATCTTAAGTATTGGTGCTGCTGTGACTTTTACACATAGCTTTTAATGCACTGTCCCTTTGGACAGGCATGAGGACCTTTGCCGTTTCAGAGGCTGGTGACTGTGCTTCTAGGTAGGTCTCTATCCTCAGAGCCAACTGGAGCTAACACACAAGATAAACTACTCTTGTCTTAAAAAGAACAATACCATAAATAAATAATCAAACAAAACCTGGGATGGGTTCTAAATCTGTCCATGCAGCGTTTTTTGGGTATCTAAGCACTTTTATGCCACATTGGGAAAGTTTGCTCTTCAAAAACTGCTTCAATTTAAATTTTAGTACCTAATAAACAGCCTGACCCACAGCTCTGTTTTTTAATGAAGCAGATGGAGGCTGTTTCAAGTGTCAGCACTTGGAAATTTGTAATTGTGGTATCAGGAATAATACGTCCCTCTTGTTTGAAAGCGCAGTGTCTGTGGAGGGACAGGTTGTGAGCAGCTGACCCCCATGGCCTGGGAGAGCTCTGACCTGGGCTAGTACTGAGAAGTCCTCTGTGTGTGTGTGTGTGTATGTGAGGAACATGAAATAATGTTGCTTACATGTTATCGGCGTGTTATAGGCATGGTGATCTCAGACGAAGTAGTTATTTAATTTGAGTGGATGATAATATAGCCCTACTGGTGGGAAAACTGGCTCTTTGGGGAAGTGGAGGCTGTTTACTACGGTGGATGTGTGGAAGGGATGCAGACTGATAAGCAGTCATCCCAGAGCAGCATAGCGGGTGGCAGTGGTGCTGCTGAGGAGCTGAGGGAGGATGGAGAGCCTGGCACAGGAGACTGGGGGCATGCGGGTGAGGACCTAGGCACGTGAAAGTATGACCTAGACAACTGTTTGGGATGTGGTCCTGGGGAAAACAGGGCAAAAGCAGGGGGTTTGTGGAGCATTAACCTTGAGTGTGTGGGATAGAGATCCTGGGGCTTTTTGTGGAGGCTGTGGGTGTGAGGGTAGTGTCTGGAGGGCAGTTCATGAGGGCCACAAACAGCAGCTGGAGCAGGGCACATGTGGCAGGGCCATGGGGCACTGGCTCAGGCCCTGGCAGAGAATAGAGGCTGGATTTGAGGTTGTGTGGGGCAGCTGATATGGGGTAATCGCCATGGAAGAAATGAATTGTGGCCCTGGGGTCTTGCTCATGGCAGAGAGGTGCTGGATCATGGGAGCCACTTAGCAGGGTGGCGTGAGCCATGTCTGAGGGCTGGGATATGTCCCTGCCAGGGGAGTGAGGGCTGATCCTGATCTGCATAAGAAAACCTTGTGTTTTCGGTTGTCTCATTCTTTTATTCAGGAGGGGGGAGGCAGCAGTACCGAGCTTCATTCCCATTCATCCCGTGTCTGTGTGTTAAAGACTCTGCCGTTCTTGCTCCATAAATTCCACGATGGTCTCTAACTCCTTGCCGGCAGCCAAAAAGTTATCTGCTGAATCAAGGCTTCTGCACTGAAACTTCCAGGAAAGCGAGGGAACAACATGACATCTCTCACTGAAATGGCCTGCTAATTCTGAGCAGCCGATTGAAAAGGAAACATCAAGACAGAGAGCTGCTTAGTCCAGAGCTGAATAGGAGAGGCTGAGAAAGTAATTTCCCCCCAAAGACTCTCTTCCCCAGGATTGCTCTTGTGCTGGCTTTGTTCCAATATCTCCCTTTAATGTTAATATAGACAATGAAAGCAGGCAGACTAAAAAGGCTCCTTTAATATACTACTCCACACACCCCCAGAGTGTAGTACAGATGGTATTAGTGTCGTTACTTGCTCTGCAGCTGCTGTTGGAGATTTTGACTTCTTTATACCATGCAAAGTTCAGGTCAGCTCTGCTGAGCTGGGTGATAATGTGGCATGGACTAATGCTGGCATCTGCTGCTCCTTCCACTTCTCAGACCCAGTACTCAGAGCGGCAGGTTCTGGGGAGCAGTGGGTCAGGGCAGAACTGGGGACAGGGGAGCAGGAAAATGAGAACAGCTTTAGGAGAGGGGAGGTTGGTCTCTGGATGTGCTGGTACCTAGGGTATTGGGAAAAACGGGGTTGGGGTGGTAGGAGTAAAGACAAGCCCTCCACTGCTGGGAAGAGCATGAGAAAGCCCACAGCAATGCTTAAATTAGTGGATCCCTTTCCCACTCCCCCTCCTTTCACAGCAAACCCGTTCCCTTCCTGCAGTTTTTCTATCACAGCCTTCCCATTCAGGTGAAACAAGAAGAAAGATTTTTCTCTTAAAATTCAGCAGAAGTGTCAAGGTTTAGCTCCTGGCAGAATAAAAAGTGCCAGACAGTGGCAGGCCAAACATCTTAAAGAGATCATATTGTTTCTGGAACTGTAAAAGTGCTACAGACAGCTCTGTGTAGAGAGCGCTAAAATGTACGCTCAGGAAAGGCACCGAAAAGGCTGTGCCACAGCAGTGCATGCACATCACTGCCTGATGCTGGATGGAGACAGATGGGCCGTCTATGTGGCTCAGTCCTGCTGTTCCCGTTTTCCTGAGCTCACGAGGCCAAGGGCTGAGCTTCCAGGGACTCTTCTGACCCTGCCTCATCCTCTGCCACTCCCCCCCAGGCTTCAGGGGACCATAACGACAAGTATCATGCAGTTCTCAGGCAGCAACCGCTGTCATGATACTATGTGCTAATGCCTTCTCCATCGCCCATTGGACACCATACTGAATCTGCTTCAGCGCTGATTGCCTGTTACCAGCTATTTCTCTTCTGTGGAGTGCAAAAGGAAAGCACTTGCCCAGCAGTCTAACAGATGACTTTTCATCTCCTCTCAGCAGAACAAACCTGGGCTTGGGGTTTCCTGAAGGAAGAGATCTTTGTGTTGCAGTGGGCAGAGAGGTGTGGACCCATGCTCAAAAATCCTCATCGTCCTGTTGAGTAAAAACTTCTGGGTAAATAAAATAATGGGCTGATTCCTGTCTCCTGGTCATCTGCAGGGCTCTAATGAAGTCAGGGGACTTTCGCTGATTTATCCTACCTGTGTACCTATTCCAAATTCATTTATGTGGTTAAGCCATAAAAAGAAGTATATCCTGATAAAGAAACTGTATATACTGCTACTGTGGCCTCTTCTGCCTCCTCTTGCCTGCTTCAAAGGGCCTGATCCCTCTTTAAGTTGGGGAGATGGTGTAGGAGGTCAACTAATGAGTGGACCTGACTCCCATTTCTTTTACGTGCCGAGGATGTGCGTGATTCTGCAAGGACTCCCAGGATTTATCACTGGGACTTAAGCTCTTTCACAATGTTTTAAATGAACCTTCTACATCTCGGATGATGCTTGCAATAAAACTCCTGTCTCCTGGAACAGTTCTGCAGAGCACTGCCTACCTCCTTGCTCTGAGTGTGGGAGAGCTCTGCCCTGAGCCACTTTGGGTGGCTGGCGGAGATCACACCAGCCGGGAGCTGGGGCAATGGAGAGGAGGTTCAGGCTGTAGCTACAGATCCATACAGCTACAGATTCCATATAGATGTATGGAATAGATCTAGACATATATGAGGTTAATGAAGAGCAAAACTTGCTCCGTTTCTTCAGCAGATTCACTTCTCTGCTCCTGAAACTAGATTCCAGCCTCCCAGATTCAGAGGCTTAAAACTGGAGCAAACAAATATGGTGTAAAAGTGAACTGAATCTGGCCCCTGCATCCTGCTGAGCGCTCCCCTTCCCAGGATTTCAGTTGGGATGAGGGAGAAGGGTACGAGCCTTTTTATATCCCTCTTCATTTGAAGGATCTATTTCTACTGTTACAGTTTTTTTTAAAACAAAACAAAACAAAGCCAGTTACAATTTTTTACGGTGCTTTCTCGTGAGGAAAAGGTTTATGAGAGTGCACTCAGGCTATGTGCTGGTGATACCTGGTCTGGGGAGAGCCCGCTTCCCTCTCGCCCCCTCATTGCTGGTTGGGAAAGCTTCTGCCAAATGGTCTGGTACTAAACATTCCCCAGATGAGTGATCCCAGTCTCGCTGGTTTGAGTCCATTACTTTAATGGTAGTTATTCATCAGTAATGAACCATGCAGTTAACTTGCCGGAGACAGCATAGCTAATTGAAGGTGAGGCAAGAGGTCCTTTTAATATTATTATTTTTCCTCCATTTGCTTTCAATACCTCTTTGCTCCTCAGTGAGATCTGATAGAAGTTTTAATTACCTCTGAGAACAATAACTTTATAAAGGCCCTACATCTTTGTCTGAAGCAGTTTGCCTAGAGATGAGCGATGTTGTATATTCGGGTCTCTGAAGGAAGCTGAGTTTGGCAGGGATGGTAAATTCTTGTTACCCTCTGAAACCTTGGAGTAGTAAATTTTTAAAACTATTTCTATTCTGGCCAATCTGTCTTACCTTTCTGTCTATTGTAAGTATTTGTCCCCCTGTTATCTGGGTGCCACAGAACAGTCTAAGTGGAAATATTAATATCCCTATGAAATATTCTTCACCCTAGCTCTCTCATCACATTTTGGGTATGGATATTTCTTCCTTCCTTCATTACCTCACCTTTCATGTTTCTCTCCTCCGCACAGGTTGTAAGTCTTTCACAGGTTATAAGTCTTTAGGCAGATGATGTCGAGGACAGAGTATAGAGAAAAGCTGAGCCCAGGCCTTTCTGTTCAGCCCAGCCTCTCCCACAGCATCAGCCACGATGTCACAGTAGTGGGTGCATTAGGATATAGGGATGTGCAAACTGAACAAATGGCACTCAGCTGTTGCTATAATGGCACTACTATTTATTTCACAGTATTATGATAAAATGTTCCCAAACATACAGAAAACATTTCTTGGGGAAGGTTAGTGATAGAAATTAAGAATTGATAAAAACATATTATGTGGAGACTTGTGAACTGTTCCCATTTTACAGAGTTTTGGATTTGTTTTTTTTATTTTTAGAGTACACTGCAATTTTTTGGATTATGCTCTAGAAATTCTTTGTATTGCATTTACCAAAAATTAAAGAAAAAATTAGCAAGGATTATGAAAGAACCAAGAAATAAAAATTCTTGATGATCATTTCGGTAACCTTTCTGAGAGTGTGCTCAAGAATGCCATCCAACACTTCATAAGATATAGATGCTATAATATCATATTTACTTTTCAGTGTGTTTAAATAAAAAAAACATCTACCAATGAAAACCTTTTGCCTTTCCAAAATTCTAATTAGTTCTACTATATGTTTGAGAACTGGCTTGGATTAAAAGGCAGAACGACTTGTCCTCCCACCCCAAGCTTGACAGAGCTTACATAAGTTCAGAAAAGAGTTTAAAAACTTTTTTTTTTATCACTTCTTGTCCTTTTTTAGCCTTTGCCTTTCTGTCCAGAAGGACACTGGCTCTATATCTTACAGTTTCCAGCCTCACCCAAGATGCCACAAATCTCAAGATGAATTTTATCCTCAGAAGACCTGTAGCCCATGCCTTGGCTTTTCAAGTGCTATAACTCCTCAGCTGCCTGGAGGACTTAGGTGGTCCCTTTCCATTGAAAATTAATGGGAGCTGAGTCTTCAAGTCCCTTAAGTGGATTTGAAACTTGCAGCCAAGAGACACAGAGAACCATCCCAGCTTGGATATCAGGCTGAAGCTGCTTTTTTCTCATCAGCACTGCCACGACCCCACTGAACGTTACTGCTTGAAAGTCCTGCTGATCTCCTCACCCTTTTTTTTTTTTTTCCGTATACATTATGCTAAGGGACAGCTGCAGTGAAATAAAGCTCTTTGTGGGCCTCTTGCAGACAGCAGGGAAGTTTCTATGGAGACTGCTGCGGGAGGATGCAGCAGATTTCTGCCAGTGGCAGCCAGGGAGGACCAGGGCTCAGCTCTTACCCGTTGTCACACTCACGGGTGGCAAGCAGCAACACTGCATGGCCAGACGTGTGGCTCTAGGTCATGCCCTTCCCAATTAGCTCACCCCTGTGTTGCCCCCCTCCCCTCCACCCCCGCTGTAATTTTGGAGTCAAGCGGAATGACTCCAGGAGCCTGGAGTTATGATTAACATGCAGGGGTCACAGCAAATCCAAAAATCATCACCAAAGGGGCAAAGTTTAAAGTTCAAAGGTGAGAAACAGCACACCAAAGAGCTCGTACTAATCTCTGGGGATACAAGGACATGATTCAGTCATAAATGTATATTTGGGCAATTCAAAAGCTTTTGGAGAGAACATTTTCCTCTTTGTCAAGGATTGTTGCTCTGATGGAGCAGGGGAAGACAGACAGCTGGTGGCTGCCCGGCTCTGCCTGTCGGCCTCGGTGTGAGCCCCACACCTCCGCCTCTGCTGCCCTCGAGGCAGGAGCTGGCCTCCAGGCACATGAGGAGCCGGCACAGGATATTTTTATAACAATCGTGCTTGGTTTCTCTCTAAATGAACTTTTTCAGGAAAATAGCCCCCCCTTATGAAACATACCACGTCGCTGAATTTTCATGTGATTCTGGTGCAGTGCTTTTGGGGGAACACAGGGAAATATATAGCCCATCAGGCAAGAGAAAACAGATTTTTTTTCCTGGGAGGAAGGCAGCTGCAAACTTGAAATGCCTTCCCACAATCACAGCAAAGTCGCTCTATCCCACCATGCTGACACCAGCCCGTAATGGTTACGTGGAGAACCTGCACAGGAACCGTGCACAGGCAAAAGGGTCCTTTACGGGACACCCTCACAGCGAAGAGCTGTTCTGGGCTTCCTGAGCCAGGAGCACTGTGTTTTGATGGTTCCCACTTTTCCACTGTTGGTTGTGACCAGCTCTGGCAGGGAGCACAGCAGTAACGTGTCAGGTCCCTGCAACACTATGCTGAATTTTAGGGCTGGAATCAAAGGTCAATACTTTATCTGAGCTGGGGATGAGAGTAAGCAGGTAGTCAAAGAGTGTTCAAGCCAGAATTCTGGCTAAGGCCAAAAGGAAGGCTGTATGAACGCTTCTGCAGTGATAAAGCATCATGAATGACCTGTGACGGGAACCTCAGTTTGACCCCTCAGCCAAAGAAGGGTTTTTCCCAGCAGCTGAAGGGCAGTCATTTTGTGCAGAAGACCTCAGATTACTGAGGTGTAAATATGAGGCTTTTCATCACCACTTGATAGTTTCAGAATGACCCACTAAAATAGTTGAAAAACCATTTGCCAGGTCTCTGCTCCCCACTTCTCTGGAGCAGCAATGAGTGTGACAGAAGACCAAAGCAAGCTGTATTTGTTCCTGTGCTTGAGCCATCGCTGCTGAGAATCAGGAAAGTTTTTCCTTAAAAGTACTCTGCCGTGGTGGAAAAATAACAGTCACTTGGTTAATTCAGTGTGACGTGTCTGCTCCCTTCCCAATTATCATGCCATATTGTCTCAAGTGTATGAGCCAAAGGAGTCTGTCAGTATGCAAGGTCTTGTAGGGCCAGCAGACTTGAGAGATGGCCTGTTATCTTTATGTCTCAATCCTTGAAGGTGCTGGACTTTGGCACCTACTTTGACTTAATGTAGGAACACCCTTACAGCTGTCACCATCTCTTTTGTTCCCAGACTTGTTCCATGAGGGGCACGTATGTTTTTGTTACCTTAAGTGAAATTAAATGTAACAGTGAGGTAAACAGAGTTTATTCTGAGGACCAACAGCTCGTCCTTTCAGAGGCATGTTTGCTGCCTTCCAAGCTGACCCGGAGGTGAGGGCAGATTGGGAGATCAGGAAGGGTTAGAGGGTAGAAGTGGTGGTAGCTCTTCATGGGCCGGTAGAGGAGCACGATGGGGAGCAGGGAATGGTTGACAGGGCAAACAGTGCAGCAGTAACCACAGGGGGAGGGAGAGGGCTGCAAGGCAGCAAAAAGGTTGCGAACTATGTCTGAGTCTGTGGGAAATGATGGGCGTAGGTGGTGGCATGGCTTGGCAAAAGCAGGGACAAGTTAATTGTGCCAACCTGCCCCAGGAAGGTGGCAGCGATCCCCCTAGGAGCTATGTGCTGTAGAGAAGGAAAAGTCCCATCGCTGGGCACTTTCTATGATCTGCTGATCTTCTGGCCCAGAACATGAGTTGAAAGTAAGTCACTTCACTGTCAAGACATCAGTTAAGCCATGGAGGTGGTGGTGGTGGGACATCTATCTACCATGGATCTCTCAGAGGAAGAGCAGTGCTGTATCTGTCAACTCTTGTCCTTGCAGAGCTGTACCCATAACAGTCTGCCTGCTGCGTTGCAGGCTGGTGTACCAGTTTCCTTTTGTATAATGCAGCAGGAAGCAAAGTGCTGTAGCGTGAGATAGGATTGCACACGCTAGAGCCAGCCTTGCGTACGGGATGGCACTTAAGGTGCCCCTTGCCCATCGCACAACAGCAGGGCAGCACCTGCTCCGAGTCCCTCTCAGTGTTTGCGTATGTTCATATTTCTGCTCAGCTCTTTTATTTTGCAACAAAAGGACAATGCATTCCTTTCATTTTCATTTAGCAGTTATATGATCAATATTTTTTAAAAAACCAAAAAAAAGCAGTTATATATATCTGTTCTACTTTCATCAGTACATGCAGAAATGCCTCCAGTTGACACAGGCTCAGTGTGAGTCCTCACTTGGTGGGAGGTGGTTGGGTCACTCGGTAGAGCAAACTGCAGACCTCATGGAAACACACAGGAGACAGAATGGGTCTTGATACCTAAGATGGACTTAACTTTATTATTATTAGCAATAACTAGCCAGATGTTTGGCTGATTCTGCAATGGTGAAATATCTTTGGTTTGAATGGGGCAACACTGATTTCTAACTACTGGTTTAAGTCCAGTGTGCTCATCTCTATCTTGTGATCGGCTGTCTTCCTCAGAGCTCAAGCAGCTGGAATCATATTATTGCCTGATTTCCTCACCTTTCATTTTGAGAAAATTTTTTAACTATGTGGTGCTGATAAAAGCTTGGAAATACCAAATCCTAAAATTTGCATCTGTGGAAGACAAATAAAAAGAATGCCCAAATGCAGGGGTTTTGGAGGGATTTTTTTGTGATTATGATTTAGCCTACACTTGCGATTTGTAGTTAAGTGTATTTCGTTACTCATATTACTCATAAATTTATTTCTTGACTCATGTCGTCAGTGTTAACCTTGGAGTTGGAAGCTTGTAACTCACTTATTTCACTCAGGTCTGCAGTGCAAGCCCTTTCAGGCTACTCCTCCTTGCTGAGGGGAGCTGCATGACAGTTTAGGGAAACCAAAGAAATAGTCTATGAAATTTAGCTGAGACTGCAGACAATGTGATGAAGTATCCTGAAATTTGGCTAGGAAACCCTGTCTAAAATGGATGTCACAACTTCTATGTAGCCATCTGCCATCCATCGCTGTTTTACGCAGCAAGTCTTCCATCTAAAGTCAGCGGCAGGAGGGATGTTCCTGATGAGAAGCAGAGTCTGGGAGACATCAGTCTCCTGTGTGTTTCCATGAGGTCTGCAGTTTGCTCTACCGAGTGACCCAACCACCTCCCACCAAGTGAGGACTCACACTGAGCCTGTGTCAACTGGAGGCATTTCTGCATGTACTGATGAAAGTAGAACAGATATATATAACTGCTTTTTTTTGGTTTTTTAAAAAACAAGTTTCCGCTTGTGGGGTCAAAAGTCTGCTTGGGGCTAGACTCTTGAGTCTGACGTATTCATGAAGAGAAGGGAAAGATGTTTAGAAGTGGCTGCTACTTCGTTGTGTATTCACCAGTTAAACAGAGTATTTCCACGTGCACTCAAACATGGGAGCCAGGCTGTTTAAAGGTTCAATGGGAGTGAAATGAGCAGTCAGGACTTTGGTTTTGCATTACCACAGAAGATGCCATCTCTAGCAAGACAGAAGTTGTGTCCTAATGCCAGGTCAGTGCCTCTGCTCAGTGACTGAGCAAAGAACAGTACTTAGTGAGTCTGTCTGTCAGGAGGGAAGAGCTGGGGCTTGTTTTCAGGGATGCATTGGTCATGTGAGATCCAGCGAGACAGTCAAGCATGCTTCAGACTAAGGTGAGGACAGCAGGCTATATGTTTTCTCCATTGTTTGGCTTCTTTCTTTTTATTTCTTTTATTTTTTTTGCAGAGGCAGCATGTTCTCTAACTCAGTAGTTAATTACTACTCGTGTTGTACGTGACTTTCAAACTTTTGATAGTTCCTTGATGGCTCCTTGTAACCATCAAAATCCAACCAGGGTAAATCAATATTTGCTTTTATATCTTCTGTTGCAAGAAAAGATATTCCAAAACAACATACAAACTATGTCTTCTTATTGATTTGTTTGCCTTTGTCTTTTGAGCTGCCAAGGTTTTAAAGCATTCTTTTATTTTAAAGGTGCTTGTTTCTAAATTCAATAAAACCAGAATATTTTCCCAGGGGGATCTCCTATTAAAATCCATGCATTCGGTGCCACTGGCCTGTGGTTTTCTTATCAAACTCATTTAATTCTAGGCAGAAGAAGAAAGAAAATAAATGATCTTAATTGCTAAGGACATTAAAAAAAGTCAAAAGAGACAGCTTTTTACTTAAGTTACTAAAGCAAAATAAGCAATTTTGTTCACAATGTTAGAAACAAGAAATGGAAAAGGTCAGGAAGGATATCTTCTCCCTTTACCCTCATGATCAAGGCTCAGCAACTACCAAAAAACATTTCTGGCACATTTCAACAGGGTAACAACGTCTGTGTAACAATGGGTAAAACTCACCCTTAGGCAGGGATTCAGCATAAAGCCTATGACCTAGCCTGTGACCTCCTGCTTACATCATTTAAGCTCAGGGGGATGAGATCTTCATTCTGTAAACCTAATGTTTTCTCCATTTTCTCACAGTATATCCACGAGCATTATTTTTAATGATATTGGAAATACTCCCATCTAGAAATATCTGCTTAGGAATGCCCACTCTCAGGCAAACTGCAGAGCCTGAAAAGCAAATAATCATCTTGTCCCTGCCTCATTAGTCTGTAAAGGTGAAGGCCGTTGTGCATTGCCCTGACTCAAGCAGTAAATCCAGAGCTCCCCTAGGTATTTGCCTCAGTGACTGTGCTCTGCTGCCTAGAGAGGTAAGTGCTCCTGAGTATCTGCTGATGAGCTCAACATTGAGTGGGTTAAACTGTCCATAAAATTAATATACAGTTGTAAATCTGAGCTCTCTTTCCATTCATCTACAGCTAAAGTCGACTCATCCCATTCAACTTAAAGACTGGGAAAAAACAATTCCTGAGCATCATATGGGACCCATGCTGGTTTTGAACAGCAACTACTATATGCATTCAGCATGGGTCAGAAAAGAAAGCAAAATACTTTCCATTTCCATTTTATAATGAAGTTTGCATTCAAGCAATGCATGATAGGATTAATCAAGGTGTTCGTCTTTATCTCAGTTCTTTGCAAATTTAATGCTTATTTCCTAAGTGTGAAGAACCACACATACCTCTCATTGATGAACGCTTTCTTCTTTGCTCCCAGGAGCTAAAAAACAGCCAATGCATTTTACCTGGGGTTTGATTTGCTTATAAAGTATTGAATTTGCAACTACTGTACCTGCTCATAAGTGTCACAACGATGCTCGTTACCTGAAACTGCATAAAGATCTAACTCATTATTCTTTCAATGTAGCATCAAGGAAGAAGGCTTTTTCCCACAAATACAGAGTAACCTTTTCTAAGGGTCTGCCTGTGCTACGCCTAATTCTATAACTATTTTTGTGTAGCCCTATCACCTCCTTAAATAACATTAGTTGGGCTGACAGGAGTATTGCTCTGCTGACATAGACAAAAGTACAAAAGCACAAGAATATCTGTCCAAACACTGACCAAAGGACCATTGAGACCCACATCCTGTCTCTGGCAGAAATCAATAATGTGGATGCTCAACCAAAAAAAAAAAAAAAAAGGGGCAAGCATAAATTCTTCAGTCTTTAGGATAGATCTTCATGTCCTGTGCTGCAGATCCAAAGCATCCATAGCATTAATTTTAATACCTGTTTGGGATATGAACCTTCTGTGTATTTGTCTACCCTTTTCCCAGCCCTTTTATACTTTTGACCTCCACAAGCATTCTGTGGCAATGAATTCCACAGATGTACCACACACTTTGGGAAAAACATCCTCTTGTCTGGTTTAAACCTGTCTTAAAGCATCTGCAGGGCTTCATTGTACTAGTAAGGAACATCAGGTTTTCTCACGGTCTCAGACAACATAGTTATATATTCCAAATTGATTTGGTAGCTCAACATAATTTTGATTTTTACTATTTAAATTCTCATAAATTCTCATAAATTAAAAAAACCCCAAATAAACAAACAAGCAGGCTTGTGGTAGCAATCTGGCAGAGGGTTAAAGGAAAGGAAAGACTTCTTTTTCCTAGAGATCTGAGTAGTATTCAGCTGATGCGACTAAATCTTCTATATCACATATGGAAGTTCAAAGATGTATGTTTAAAACCTAGTTCTGTGTGAACCTATGAGACTTTTGCCTTTCTAAATGAGCATTTTCTTTTCTGGTGAAAAAAGAGCATGTTATTGAAAGCAATGCCTTTTATGTTTTAAGGTCCTGCTCTGTCCCCAGTGCTCTGAGGATGTAACTGTAACAACTGCTACTAATGTGATTTGGTTCCCAAGTAAAGCAACAGAGGCTTGTGCTGTTTTGTGTGCATATTTTAAAACTGTGGTACCATCCACAACACTATCTTCTTTGTTAGGACTGCATGAAAAGTTAAAAAAAAAAGCAACTATTTTCTTGAATTCCCCCAAAGGTTGAGCACAAGTTCACCTTGTGTGACAAGAAATGTTGTCTCATTTCTGATTTCACTGTAACTTGCTTGCCAATATCTGGTCCTCCCACCTGTCAGGAGAGACCAAAATGTAGTGTCTTGCTAATTAAGAGGATTTGCAGCAGCAGAAGTACAGGATTGCTCACTTCAGGTTTAACCAGCAGTCTGGGGCTACTCATGTTCCAGGATACATTTGAAAAACACCATCTTGTCTTTCTGAAGGCCCTCTTTTTTCCTGGCCTTGTTGTTTCACCAGTGAGGAGTCTTTCCCCCAAAATACAAGAGCTTACAGTTTCCCTAGAATCTGAAATATCCCCCAAGTACTGTTTTACCATATTTTCCTGTCTGTCACTTCTTGTATCCTCTTTTCCCATTTTTCCGTTTCCCCCTTCCTTACCTTTCTCTCCTTCTCTTTGTCTAGCTCAAGTCTGTCTTCTGCTCCAATTTCTTCTAGTTAAAATTAGGAGTAAGAGCTACCTTCATTTGAGGGCAGTTGACATCCTTTCCAATGGGGAGCTGGTAGGAGGCTAAAAAGCTATGATGGGCTTAAGACCTAGCAAACATCCGTGTTTCTTCTATCAAGCTCAGATTGACACTTCCTTCTGGTGAATTGAGTATGCAATTTAGGAAATTAAAAGCACATTGAGGAACAAAAGTTTTTCACCTTCTTTGTGGAAACTACTGGTCTGACCTAGGGTTTCATCTCCCCTAACTTCAGTGAGGTGCTTAGTCTAGGCTGGGGGTCTAAGGCTCNTTCTTTCTAAATGCTCAACAGCTTGAATATCTAGGAAAAGGAGATTGTTTTGAGAGTGGTAGAACTCAGTCCACATAGCCTTCTACCCTGTCCCTAACGATAGACAACAGTGCCCACGTAACACGCTACACAAGAAAGTCCAAAGTAATCCTTCCCCTCCAGTGCCTGCACAGCTTCTGGCACTTTTGATAGCAGTGAGGTAGAGTAATAGTTGACAAGCTTCACTCTGTTTGCAAGATCATCCGTGTAAGATCTTTCCCAATTTCTCAAACTCAGTGGCACAG